>JAXGGA010006288.1:0-70965 GCA_038373865.1 Uloborus plumipes
TTACATTTGACTGCGTGGGCTCAAGTAACCCCCTTGTGGGTCCAAGTAACCCGACTTTACGGTATTGAAAAAATAATGATAATGTGTTTTTGATAAAATGTGCTCTGAAATTTCTTTTACGTATAATTATGGTTAAAAAAAACATTCTGCCACGTTAATAAAAAATGAACGTTGAACGTATTTATATAAAAAGTAATAATCGGGCAGGCCAGGGAAGGCCATTTACAAACATTTTGGCTATTAATGCTAAAATTAATCATGTACCGTGAATTTGACTATGTGTGTCAAATAAAAGACTATGTTCTTTATAAAACAAACGATAACAATAATACGATTATTTTAAATGCTATTTTTCTATGTACCATCGGAATGCCAATAGCCTATACAGGGTGAGTTTGATCGAATCTGCCATACAAAAAGGGGTGATAGAAGAGCCCAAGTGGAGTATAGAACCACCCATTAGCGGTATCAATTCTTAACCGTGACCGAGTAATATTATATTTAAGAAAAATTCGCAAAAAACCAAAATTTTGAGAAAAAGACCAATTTCTGAACTTCCTGTCGAACCTACATACCAAATAAGTACATATTTGGAAAGAACAGACAAAATCCTTTAATATGACACTTTTTTCATCAAGATAGTCGCACTTCACGGTGAGTTACAAGCTTTCAAATACTGGAAACACTAAAAAAGGAAATTTCATCAAACTTTTCAGTCAAAAATTTCAGAAACAACCGTATGAGCTACAACCGGTCAAATGCACCAAAAACTTTCCCATTTCACCAGCTTTCAGATGAAACAACAGAAAATCATATTGGGCTTCAAGTTCAGCAGACATTCTGGCTTTTGTTTGAAACTATGAAAATCGTCCTTTGTCAGAATATGGAAACCAGCAAAGAGTCAGACTTTTATGTTCTAAATTTTCTATTTTATGTAATTGTACTGGTTTATTTATTCAAGAAAAGGAAAATTTTATAACTAAATATTAAATTGTAACACTTTATTAAGTTAATAATCACAGCAGATGATAACAACACGTAGAAACAAAGGAAGCATTACTTTAACGCGCTTTTCACAAAGAAAAATTCAAAATTAAATGAGTTACACTTCTTCTTCTTACTTATCTCAGGTTGTCTAGCTGGGCTAGACAACCCCCATAAAACCAAAAATTTCTAAAACATCTAAAAAAAGTATAGGGTCCCTAAGGACTTCGTCTTTTGTAAAATTCAAACAGGTCAAGATATGTCCGGGGGAAGATACGTCGGCGCAACACCAAGGACAATTTGGAAAAGTCTTTTTCCCCTGCTGAAAGGTGAGTCCCCTCGTGTGCCCACTCAGAATGCGGGAAAAGGCAGTTTGATATGGTCTTGGAGTAATGTTGAAAGTCTCACCTGGTCTTTTGGCAAAGTACCAGGAATGGCTAGGAGGGATTCCCCGTGTGGTGACCGGGGGGTAAGAATAGTCCCAACGTAGCCTATGCGTGTCGTAAAAGGCGACTAAAATAGGGGGCAAAGTCATTCTTCAACCTCCGGTGCCCCAGACCTTAGGGTCATTGAAGATGCTCTTATTCTCCTCGCCATGAATAATTGAGTTACACTAACATCTATGAGTACATTTACATGTAAACAATCCCCAAAATTTCCCAGAGATACTGAAATTATCATCCCCCACACCGGATAGATGCCCTTGGCCTTTTTAGAGCAAAAACTACCGTCGCTCTCAATGAAATTTCATTTCTCACTTTTGCTACTGCTCCATCAAGCCAAATGCGCAAGTCCTGCAAATTGGTTGCATCTGAGCAGTAAACTGCTTGTTTCAAGAATCGCCAAACAAAGAAGTTCACTGGCGTCAGGTCTGGTAATCTAGGTGGCCAAGGAATAGGATACAAATGAAAGGATGAATGGACTCTATGAAATGAAATTTCATAGAGAGCGATTTTTGTTCTCGCTCTTAAAAGGCCAAGGGCATCTATCCGGTGTGGGGGATGAGAGTTCCAGTAGCTCTGGGAAATTTTGAGGATTGCTTACATGTAAATGTACTCATAGATGTTAGTGTAACTCATTTAATTTTGAATTTTTCTTTGTGAAAAGCGCGTTAAAGTAATGCTTCCTTTGTTTCTACGTGTTGTTATCATCTGTTGTGATTATTAACTTAATAAAGTGTTACAATTTAATATTTAGTTATAAAATTTTCCTTTTCTTGAATAAATAAACCAGTACACTTACATAAATTAGAAAATTTAGAACATAAAAGTCTGACTCTTTGCTGGTTTCCATATTTGGACAAAAGACGATTTTCATACTGTTTCAAACAAAAACCAGAATATCTGCTGAACTTGAAGCCCAATATGATTTTCTGTTGTATCATCTGAAAGCTAGTGAAATGGGAAAGTTTTTGGTGCATTTGACCGGTTGTAGCTCATACGGTTATTACTGAAATTCTTGACTGAAAAGTTTGATGAAATTTCATTTTTAAATGTTTCCAGTGTTTGAAAGCTTGTAACTCACTGTGAAGTGCGACTATCTTGATGAAAAAAGTGTCATTTTAAAGGATTTTGTCTGTTCTTTCCAAATATGTACTTATTTGGTATGTAGGTTCGACAGGAAGTTCAGAAATTGGTCTTTTTCTCAAAATTTTGTTTTTTTGCGAATTTTTCTTAAATATAATATTACTCGGTTACGGTTAAGAATTGATATCGCTAATGGGTGGTTCTATACTCCACTTGGGCTCTTCTCTCCCCCTTTTTCGTATGGCAGATTCGATCAAACTCACCCTGTATATTCACCCATTTATATTTGCACATTTAGTTTGTTTGATACAGAACATTTAGTCAAAATGTGCTATTGATGGAGATTTAAACTAATGATATTTAGTTCGTGTATTATGCTTGATGCAGAACATTTAGTCAAAATATGTTACTGGAGATGAATGCTAGAGTTATTTATATTCTGCATTTAGCTTAATACAGAACATTTAGTCAAAATATATTACTGGGGATCTACACTGGTGTTGATAATATTCCCATTCGTACATTAAATTAATGCAGAATATTTAGCTGAAATATTTTATAGTGCTGCTTTGATAAGTTGGCATCCGATGTTGGCAATGTTTACCTCTTTTTTAGCCTACTTTCCCGTTAAAAATAAGAGAAAGACGAAAAAAGTATTAAAAGTGGCTTAATGCATCTAAAAAATATCGCCAAGTCCAAAAAATATCGCCAAGTGAAAAAAATATCGCCAAGTACAAAAAATATCGCCAAGTTAAAAAAATAAAAAGGTAAAATGAATATCGAAAAATTAAAAATTTGAAAGTAGGGTATTGAGATGGGGAATTTGTGTGTCTGTCTGTCTGTCAGTCTGTCTGTCCCCCCCCCCCCCTAATAACTTTTGAATGAACATTCCGATTTGGACAAACTTTTTTTTGTTGGAAAGATCTCGGCGAGTACAGCTCATTCCCATATTTGATTTTTCGATTTGAACAGCTTTTGGTTCAACTTTGAACCGTTCAAACAACCTGGCCCGCGATATTAACTTTTTAGTTAACAGTCCGATTTGAACAAACTTTTTTTTGTTCGAAAGATCTTTTCAAGGGTACTTCATTCCCGTATCTACATTTTCGATTTGAACAATTTTTCGTTCAAGATTGAACCGTTCAAACAAGCTGTCACCCCTAATAACTTTTGAGTGAACAGTCTAATTTAAACAATTTTTTTTTGTTCGAAGCATTTCGGCAAGGACACTTAATTACCGTATTTAAATTTTAAATTTGAACATTTTTGGTTCAACATTGAACCGTTCAAGCAACCTTTTCCCACCTAATAACTTTTAAGTGAACCGTCCGAATTGAATAAACTTTTTTTTGTTCGAAAGATCTTATCAAGAATACTTCATTCCCGTTTTTAGCCTACTTTCCCGTTAAAAATACAAGAGACGAAAAAAGCATTAAAATTGGCTTAATGCATCTAAAAAATGTCGCCAAGTCCAAAAAATATCGCCAAGTCCAAAAAAATATCGCCAATTCCAAAAAAATATCGCCAAGTAAAAAAAATATAGCCAAGTAAAAAAAAGTCAAAAAGAAACAAAAAAATGAAATAAATATCGAAAAATTAAAAATTTGAAAGTAGGGTATTGAGATGGGGAATTTGTGTGTCTGTCGGTCGGTCTGTCGGTCTGTCTGTCCCCTATAATAACTTTTGAATGAACATTCCGATTTGGACAAACTTTTTTTTGTTGGAAAGATCTCGGCGAGTACAGATCATTCCCATATTTGATTTTTCGATTTGAACAATTTTTGGTGCAACTTTAAACCGTTCAAACAATCTGGCCCGCGATATTAACTTTTTAGTTAACAGTCCGATTTGAACAAACTTTTTTTTGTTCGAAAGATCTTTTCAAGGGTACTTCATTCCCGTATCTACATTTTCGATTTGAACAATTTTTCGTTCAACATTGAACCGTTCAAACAAGCTCTCACCCCTAATAACTTTTGAGTGAACCGTCCGATTTAAACAAACTTTTTTTTGTTCGAAAGATCTCGGCAAGGATACTTCATCCCCGTTTTTAAATTTCCGATTTGAACAATTTTTCGTTCAACATTGAACTGTTCAAACAAGCTCTCACACCTAATAACTTTTGAATGAACAGTCCGATTTAAACAAACTTTTTTTTGTTCAAAAGGTCTCGGCAAGGATGCTTCATTACCGTATTTAAATTTTCAATTTGAACATTTTTTTGTTCAACATTGAACCGTTCAAACAACCTTTCCCCACATAATAACTTTTAAGTGAACCGTCCGAATTGAATAAACTTTTTTTGTTCGAAAGATCTCGGAGAGGCTCACTCCTGTATTTCACTTTTCAATTTGAACCATTTTTCGTTCAATAATGAACCGTTCAGAAAAAATTTTAACATGAGCGCCTACGGAGAAATTTAAATTGAATGTTGATTCTGAACTTCAAGGCGGATTTCCTTCTAACTAACTTTGTAAGAAAATGGTTTTGATAAATAATGTATTGTAAAGTACTTTTCTGAATAATCTTCTGTGAGGACTCTGATTCTGACTCCGACTCCGCAAACATGGCGGAAATGCAGGCTCAGAAAAAATGACTGACTGGGCAGACGATTTTTTGTTTATTTATTTATTTGTTTGTTTAATTTATTATTATTATTTTTTTATCAGACGATTTTTTTTGTTAACAAAAATTTTTCATTCACGAGAGCATTTTATTCCTTATTTATATTTAACAACTGGCAACGGATTAAAAATGAAATTCAAGACATTTTATTAACGAACAAGTTTTTTTTCTTTCTTTGATAAAATGTGTTTTGATGTTCTTTGTACTTTTATTTTATTTATTAATTTTTTTTCTTTTGAAAACGATTGTGAAATTTTTCTACGGAAGAACTATAACAGTTACATTCTTTAAAAGGTGCGACAAAACTTTATTTACTCATTTATTTACTTTTTACGTGTCCATTTCATCTGATGAGAGGGGTATATTTTGCTTTTAGAAAGCAGCTTTAAGTGCTATAAAGGTATGTTTGACATAATTTTCAGTTTCAGATATTCAAGAGTATATTGATCAGATGCTAGAATGCTGATGTCGATGTGCGGGAAAGTAGGCTCGTTTAGTTCTTGACAGAACTTCTTGTTCTTTATTACGAATGGGTAATTGACACGGATTTAAGTTGAAATACTTTTTCAAAACGACTGCGAAAGCAACCCCATTCTATTTAGCACCAATTACCCTTCCCTATTACCCTTAAAAAAAGGAAAACATTGTCAAGGTTGGAGGTCAACTTACAAGAGTAGCATTATACTCAAGTTCTATACTACAGGTTATTAGCATTCGTATATTTACCTTCAATCAGAAGATTTAGTCAAAATATGCTTGTGTTAAAACGCTTTTAGCTGAAAAACCACCAAACTGAAATGCTTCTAAAATTAAGTATTTGAGCATTTTGTTATAATTATATTTCTTTCACTCTTTATCACATTCAGATGATGTGAGCTTTTAACCGTATTGTTTTTGGCACAGGTAATACTCTAGCGAAAATTATATAAAGAGGATTTCGTGAAAATCAGTTTGATTTAGCCTAGGCAAATATTTTTACACTATTAAAATGTTAGGCACATATAGGACTGTTAGGCATAGCAGAGCCGACCGTTTAAAAAAAAAAGTCTGAATTATGTTTTTATTCTATTTAGTTTTCTTTCTTTCTTTATTTCGTTTTTCTTCTTCTTTTCTTTCTATTCTTTTCTTTCTATTCTTTTCTTTTTTTTTTTTTTTTGTAAGCCTGCAGCAATCATCTTAACTGATAGATAACTGCGTTTCTGAATTTCTAGAAACTTGTTCATTCCAATTAAAAATAAATCCTCTTTTTGGTTTGCTGAAGATATGACTACTGAAACTTATTAGTATTTAAGTATTGATGCGAAAGTGCTTACAAATTTGAGTATTAGTCTTTAGTTTTCTTCACAACATAGGAAGAGCAAAATATAAAAAGAAACAATCCGAAAATTACAGCGAAGGTATTGTTATTTTCATTCTTTTTTGTAATTCTCAATTAATGATGAAATTAAAAAAATAAAAAGCGTAAGCATTTAATCTTATTTTTAATTCCATTGAAAGGGTAGGGGATGCCTAAGGATGTAAATCCCATTTAATGTTACTTATTTTTCTCTCTCTTATTTTATATATACATTTGTTATTCCTTATGAACAGGCATATTATTTTTTCCAGGGTGAGAAACAAAACAAAACCGTTAAACAAAACCTGAAAAAAATATATGTACATTTGAACAAGAAAGGAATACGTTGTTAAATATTTCTTCGGTAATGATGTAATTAAACAATTTCTGCGTGTGCAAAAAATGGGGGTGGAAAAGGGGAAAATAAAACATGGAAGCAATTATCCAAAGCATATGTTTCTTAGAGTATTTTTTGCGATGTTTAAGTGTTTATCAAATTTCTTTATTTAAGAATCGTTCCAAGAGGAAAAAAACAGCCCGTAAGCAACATTATTTTTTAATGCGAATGTATTTCATTTGTTTATCCATTTCTATAAAAGTTGGTAGAGACCTTATACACTGTAAAAATGGATGTAGTTTTTACAGTATGATACAATTAATTTTATAGAAATAAACTGTAAAAATTTCTAATTTTACTGTACTAAACTGAAAAATTGCTAATTTTACAGAGATAAACTGTAAAAGTGCTTATTTTACAGTTTATTACTGGAACCTAAAAAAACTGGTTTTAAACTGGAACCTCGTCTGACAGTATTATACTGTTGTTTTTGCAGTATAACATTACAGAATTTTACGGTAATAAACTAAAATTTCTAACTTTACAGTAAGAAACTGTAAAATCGCTAGTTTTACAGTTTAATACTGCGCATTTTCCAGTTTTAAATTGGAGGCTCGGCTGCCTATATTATACTGCAAAAACAACAGTTCATTTTTTTCCTTTTCTTTCTTTTTCAGTGTGTATGTGCAATGCAATCACGCTACAATACGATTAAACTTACGCGAAATGGAAACAACGCAAGTTTTCAAGAGTAATATAACTCAAAGTTAACGCAACCCCCTCCCCCCCCCTTCTTTTTTTTTCTTTTTTTGAATGAATAGTATAAGTTTGATACTCTACGTTGGTAACGGTAATATTTTACTTAGGAACGGTTTAAAACTGTCTGAAGGAGGAAGCTTACAATGTAAAAAAAAAATGTGTAACCTTACTCCTTAAAAAAAATGGAGGCGTCACAACTGCCTTCAATCCAATGGACTGGCCTAACTATACGCATCACTCATAGCAACTTTGGGTGCAGAATGCTGCCACTGCTTTTATGAAGAATTTTACGGAATTTTGCTACAATGTGGAAATGAACAAAACCATAGTGTAAATTTATCAAAGAGTCGCACACACAGTAGTGTCACTGTGGAATGGGATGGGGTTTCCACCGCTGGTGACACTCTCTTTGGAGGATGACAACCAAAAGGAAGTTAAGAGTTTAGGGGAATGGTAATGATTTCTATTCTGAAAATTTTCAGGCAAATGTTTAGATATAATATTATTAATTAAATTTTAGACATTTTATTTTTAGTTTTGTCCAAAAATAATTCTACATCAACTCAAAAAATTAACCTTCTTCATACTGTTTTTTTTTCTTTTCTTTTGAGAAATTTATCATCCACTCAAACAATAACCACAAATGTGTTCCTTTCGATCAAGTTAGCGTGTCTGAAGTCGGGGGGTTTTCAGCAGGGCTGTGGAGTCGGAGGAAAAATTGTTGACTCCGACTCTGGGATTTTAAAACTTCTAACTCCCGACTCCGACTCCTGCTATTTTTTTTAAAAAAATTATTATGTTTTGCCCAGATGCGAAGAGTAAAATGACCTACACAGAGGTTGAAATATTAAGAAAAATTTTTTTCAAGAATCCTAGATGTTCAGGATTTAGATTTTGGAAGTTGAAAATTTCATATGTTAGTTTCAAAGACCGCTCAAATCGGAAGTGGTGGGAGTCGGAGTCGACCTGATTAATCTAACTCCGACTCCTTTTGTCCAAAATCCGCCCGACTCCGACTCCACAGCCCTGGTATTCAAAGCTATTTGACTTGCTCTTATTATTTTTTGTTTTCAGAACTTTCGAAAGGAAATAAAAAGATGCGAAGCAAGGATGGTAAGAAATATTTTCAAATATTAGTAGAAAAAATAGTATGTTAATATGACTAAATGCTATAGCTACTAGGGATGCACCGATAAGCAAATTGGCTGATTACCGATTAATCGGCAGTTGATAATCGGCCGAATAATCGGTCAAGCCGATTAGAGATTAAAATGGTTGTTTTCAGTACTACCAATTTCTCCGTTACAGTTTTTTTTTTTTCGTTTTTTTTTTTTTTTTTACAATTCTAACTTTTGAAATAGTTGCTAATTTTTTCTTCTATTTTCCTAATTTTCCCAAAATAATTTCAAAAATTTATCAAATTTCTCTGAACTAATTTTCATATTATTGTCATTAATATTGCATTAACACAATGCTACTTATGTAAACTAGACATGAAAATTAAAAAAAAAAAAGGAGGGGGAGTCTGTGTGGTGAGCAATCCAATTTTGAAGTTCTTTCAGTTTCAATTTCTCCATTATTAGTAGCTATGTAATTTAAGACTTTTATTCTTTGTGAAAATTGAAGATTATCTAAAAGCAAGGAGAAAAGTATCGACGCATGAAAAATGTTGCTACATTATCTATGGGTATTTTTATTAAAAATAAGAGAATTATTGTATTAAAAACTTTACATCAACGGTGAGGATTATTATTACTGTTAATAAAATTCTTCATCATAAATTTTTAGTAAAGGTTTACTTCAAGAAATATTATTAAAAAAATATTTTTTCCGCCGATTAATCGGCCCGACTTTGCCGATTATTAATAATCGGCAAAGTGGTCGATTATGGTCGATTAATCGATACTGCCGATTAATCGGTGCATCCCTAATAGCTACCAATTCTCCCGATTTGTTCGGAAAACTCCCGAAAGTTCGTACCTTCGCCGGAACTTCCTAATGCAGGAAATACCTCCCGAGTTTTCGCTAAAAGAACGAAATTCCCACAACTCCTAAAAAAATAAATATATTTTTGTGAGGAGAATTTTGGGGAAAGCGCCTACGACAAAACAATC
This sequence comes from Uloborus plumipes, assembly GCA_038373865.1. NCBI lineage: Eukaryota > Metazoa > Arthropoda > Arachnida > Araneae > Uloboridae > Uloborus > Uloborus plumipes. Next base: position 9,682 of record JAXGGA010006288.1, read on the forward strand.
ATGAAAACGAAACATTTTCATGCACGAGTATGAAAATTGTATGTTGTCAGTCCTTTTTAAAATATATTTATTTAATTTTCGCTCTTTCCAAAAGTTTTATTTCCCAAAAAATACAGCGAAACTTTTCCGATATTTCTTTAAACTTCTTAAATTTGTAATTACCGCAAGGAATGTTCACTATCACTTTTAAGAGAATGGAAAAGTATGCCTCTAGGATTTTTTTTTTCTTTTTTAAACGTAAAAGCTATAATTTATATTTTTTAATGTATGTATCTTTCGACCCATGAAAGTAAAAATAGTAAAATGAAATTCCGAGTTTCAGGTTTTTTTTCTCGAATTTTAGGTCCTATTCAGGCTTTAATTTTAGGCTTTAATAATCTCTAATAATATTTCAAAAATCCGTTTAGCACTTAGCACTTTTTCGCTACATTCATCCATGCAACCTCCCTAAATTTATGCATAAGGCAATTTATGTCTCCCGAGTTCTCATCTTTTTCTGCTTAAGACTGTGAAATGCTTTAAAATTATTTACTTTGAGAAGATATAATGAAAGATTAACTATAAAAAATTAAGAAACTTTGAGGCAAAGTCTTCATTTTAATATTTTTCCGGTTTGTTTACTTATTGTACCTATCGTATGTCACATATAATATGGGTTCCGGTCTATACAAACAAAGACGCACTTTAAGGTTAAGATTACATAAAAATTTAATTAAATCGCGCACTAGACGCATTTCAATCACTAAACACTAATATCAAAATAAACGCAGCAAAGCCCTTGTCATTTTTTTTTCTCTCCCTGTTCTTCGTAAAGAGGGCGCTCGAGTGACTCTTAAAATTTCTTCAGTTCAGTTCCGAGGAAGCCAGGAAGAATAATATTTACGCATTTTTTACAAAATTAATTTCATCAGATAAGTGTTTTTCGGCAAGATTTTCTTCCGAGTATGCTTTCTTTATCAATTTTATGTACGAAAATATCTTATGTGATCGCAGCTGTTTTCATTTCATTTTTTGTAGCAGACGAGGTTTATATCAACCATAAAAAACCGCACATTAGGAAAATCTATATTGGAGCTTTTTTGGAATGGGTAATTCCATTGTGACTAACATAACAGTTAGAATAAATTTTTAATCTTATTTTCTGTGTGTGAGCCTTATTTTTGTTACAGTACCAAAAACAAGGTGTTATTCTTTTCCGCATAGATGAGTTGTTTAAGTTAATATAAAAAAAATTAATAATATTACTTTCATTTTTGGGAGGTAGGGGACATTTTGATCAACGTGACTAACATAACAGATTTGCAACCCTCAAAATTTAGTACTAAATTCATCAACACAATTCTCTAAAACTAAACCATAAAATTGTTATTTTTCCCTTGATAGTATCTTTGTGAAATGTTGTTTTCACATTAATAATTGTAAATTTGACATATATTTTAAATAATATTGCAAAAAGTAGTATTTTAATAAAACTTGCCTGTGACTAACATAACGTGACTAACATAACACACGATTACACATTTAACTTTAAGTGTATTACAGGTAATATTAATACAAATATTAGAATGCAAACAAGATTTTATTGAAGATTAACACTAGGGATGCACCGATAAGCAAATTGGCCGATTACCGATTACCGATTAATCGGCTGTTCATAATCGGCCGATTAATCGGCTTAGCCGATTAATGATAAGAATATTTTTTTTTCTACCACCAATTTTACTATCATTGTTTTTTATCTCTTTTCAATTCCAAGTTTAGAAATAGTAAATAATTTATTTCTGGGAGAAGATTTTTTTCCATTTTCCTAGTTTTCACAAAATAATTTCAATATTTTATCAAATTTCTTAGAACCAATTTTCATTTAAGTGTCAATAATATTATTAACACATTGTTAGTTATGTTAATTGGAAATAAAAATTTATAAAAAAAAGGAGGTGTGGGGGAGTGTGTGGTGAACACTCCAATATAGGAGTACTTTTAATTCATAATTTAGTAATCAGTAGCAATTTAATTCAATACTTTTATTTTTTGAAAATTAGAGATTATCTGAAAGCACTGTGCTAAGGAGAAAACTATCGCCACATGAAAAATGTTGCATCATTGTCTATGTATATTTATTCAAAGTAGGAGAATTCAGTAACAAAGAACTTTATATCAACTGTGAGGATTATCATTATTGTTAATAAAATTATTCATCATAGTTTCCTAGTGAAAGTATACTTTAAAGAATAATATCTGAAAAATATTTTTCAGCCGATTAATCGGCTCGATTTTGCCGATTATTAATAATCGGCAAAGTGGCCGATTATGGCCGATTAATCGGTACCGCCGATTAATCGGTGCATCCCTAATTAACACGCATGTTTACCTATAAACAAAATTTCCAGTTCAATTTTGTATTTAAAATAATTATGTCTGCGGGAATTTACCGATGTTTGCGACAAGACTTTCGAAATTTAAATTCCTTAAATCCAAAATTTGTTCTCATTTGTGGGAAACACAAATTTTGCCTCAGAGCTTTTTCTCTCGAAGAGAACTTTATAATCATTTTTATTCATGTTTAAAACTTGCCTACCATGTTTCTTTTTAACCTTACAAGAGGTAAATACCACCACAATAAAATTACCCACTGTCTTAGTTTTTGTATCTCAGAACAGTCCGGGAGAATCTGCTTCAAAATCATCAGCAGCTTCGTCTTCTACACAATTTCTTTAAAAAAAATTTTTTCTTTTCGTGGGATATCATTCCCTGTATTTTTTATAAACAAATTTTAAATGTCTTCATATTTACAGCATATCATTATTACCGAGAAACTTATATGGGGATTCCCATTTTCGAACAAGTCTAGCTCTTTCTTTTCAGCCTTGTCACTTTCACTCAAAAATAAGCAGTTTATCTTCAATTCTTGTTTTTTTTTAGTACTGAAATAATTCCTTTGCATAATTTCCAAAGTTTGCTCATGTAAAACGCTCATGATCACTTTCCATGATCTAATTTCATAAAACCCCATGACCTGTAGATACTGGAGGCAGTTAGGGTCATATATGTTTTTAAAGTGAGCAGCAGCTCCATATGTTCATAGAAAAACTAATTGCACAGCGATCCCGCATATAGCTATAAAATAATTTAAAATTCCTTCATTGAAGATGTTGACTTCGTATGCCGAGTGCTTACTTGCGTCGCAAATTACAGCCTAAAATTTCAACTCCAAGTTTACTATTAAAAGAACTGTTTTTAAAATAAATTACTGAAGTATATATGGTCACACGAATTTCTCTAAAATAAGATGTTCGATAAATTAATTTGTTTCTAAAATAAATTGTTTACTTAAGATTTAAATACTTCTTAAAGAGTCGTGTTATGTTAGTCACACACAGTGATGTTATGTTAGTCACAAGTCCTATGGCCAGAAAAAAGGAAATTCTTTATGAACAATCTTATCAATCTAACTGTACCCATCCCACAGAAGAGATTAGGGGAAAAATATAAAAAAAATTATTTCTAGAAGGGAATAACTGAATTAATTCATGTTTTTGTGAATAACATAACAAGTAAATCAGACTGAATACCCATTAACTTTGCAATATTCATTTTATGACAAAACAAAAAAAATATATACATTTCTGTAAAGCAAAAGAATCATTCTTCAATAATTGAAAAAAATTTATCATTATTTGCAGTTTTTTTTTAATTGTATATGAATGTGAAAAGTTAGAAAAATATGCGATGTTTTGGGTAACTGCATGTGTGATCTTTACAGCCATTTTTCATGGGTTTGGAGTAATATTTTGTGAAAACTTATGTTGAATTCTAAAAATTTGAAAAATTATCTTTAAAATGACGTATCACAAGATATATATATTGAAAGATGATAAAACCATGTCTAGGTTGACATTTACATGGAATTACCCAACTACCTATCGGATTTCTATTGATGTCAATTAAAGCTTTTAGTGATATCCATTGGGATCAGTATCCTACTGACCAGATTTCTATTGATATCTATAAAGCTTCTATTTATATCCATTGAAATGCTTTCCTACTGACCAGATTTCTGTTGGTGTCTATAGGGCTTCTATTGATATCCATTGGGATGCTTTCCTACTGACCAAATTTCTATTGATGTCTATAATAGGGCTTCTATGGATATCCGTTGAGGATATGATCAATAGGCTACAGATATCAATAGCTTCTATCGATACCAATAGAGAGATCTATAGAAATCAGTTCATATCATTGGAACTGTACCGATATCAATAGATTTTTCTATTGATCTCTATGGGTCATTTTTAGTAGGGCGGCGGAAAAAATACTTAAAAAAATTATTTTTTAAAGCATAACTTTCAATAAGAAACTATGATGATTTAATTCATTAACAGACGATAAATTAAAATTTCCTGCAAACATTACTAAAAGAAAGAGTAAAAGGAAAGCAAATAGTTTAGAAAGTGCATAAAATTGAATGAAATATTAAAAAATAACCTTCAAAGCTGTGATAGTCATGTGACACTATCTAAACAATAAAATTGCAGGACTTTTTAATTGGAATACGGAAAATATGAGTATTTCATTTTATTTGTATTCGGCCGAATATTGCAGATTAAACGGGGGAAAAATATTATTTTGAATAAAATTACTGTAAATATGTCTTGAACGAATTTACCAAGAAAAATAATTACAAACCATAAATAAATAACTTAATGTAAACACAAGAATGGTATTACGGACATGCAGTACGAAAGTGTAGAGAAAAAAAGCAACACAATCAATTAAAAAACTGTGAGCGGAACGAAATGTAAACAAGAATATACCCACAGTTGGTATACATTTTTCAATAAATTTACTTTCTAATTTGAATAAATATGCACAGATCGCACTCCTTGCAAGAAAAATGACACAAGTCAAAAAATCCCATTTTTCTGATTTTTGTATGAAATTAGGGTGGTCACAAGTAAAACATGGGGAAATTTTTTTTCAACTAATCTTTTGCGGCACCCCCCTAAAATGTGCCAATGGGCTAGAAAATGAGTTTTGCAAAGTTTTAGCTTAATCGGATAATATTAACACGTGCCGCAAAGAGGGTAAAGTTAAGAAAAACAGCGATTTTTAGCCAAAAATTGTAGTTTTTACTCTGTAAAACCAAAACTACTGATCCTAGAAGCTTTATTTTGGTCTCATTTTGTAGGAAATTTTATTTTCTTGAAGTCTAATCTTATTTAAAGTTTCGAAAAAAATGATTAAATATTTTTCAGAATTTTCACAAGTCAAGCTGCAACGCAAATCCTCGAAATTGCAAGAAACATGGGGAATTTTTTTTTTCAACTAATCTTTTGAGGCACCCCCCTAAAATGTGCCAATATACTAGAAAATGAGATTTGAAAAGTTTTAGCTTAATCGGATAATATTAACATGTGCCTCAAAGTGGGTAAAGTTACGAAAAACAGCGATTTTTAGCCAAAAATCGTAGTTTTTCCTCTGTAAAACCAAAACTATTCATCTTAGAAGCTTTATTTTTATCTCATTCAAAACTATTCATCTTAGAAGCTTTATTTTGATCTCATTTTGTAGGAAATTTTATTTTCTTGAAGTCTATTTTCATTTAAAGTCTCGAAAAAATAGTTGAATATTTTTCAGAATTTTTCAAGTCAGGCTGCAGCGTAAATCCTCGAAATTGCTTAAAAAAAATAAATCATTAAAATGTAAATTAATAAGTTCTTTCAGTAAATTTGATGAAATCTACGGATAACGTTGACTTTTCGGAGAAAAAACAGCAATATTATTACGAATATATAATAAATTTGTCTTTGAAACTCATAGATAAAATAAATTACTGCGAGTAAAGCTTATGAAATGGGCAGTACAAGTCATAAATGAAGGGCTTGGAAGATGAAGGGGCTAAGTTACATTTTAAAAAATGAACACTCTGTACAATGGTAAGCAATAGATACAGGTGAGCAAATAAAACTTGGTAAATCAAACAGTAGATATCAAAAGACCAATTTCATTCTCACACTAATGACAAAAGCAGAAAACAAAAAAGCTGCAATAACTACAACAATAAAACTTTGAACTTTAATTACTCGCAATTTCTGTTTTGTCACTTAACCCTTTCATCTCTTAACCCCTTCAAATACAAAACGCTGCTTTCCTCCTTAGCGGTCAGAGCTGAATATTAGCTTAAAAATCGGTAGCTTTTATTACAAGGTAATGCTGTATGCTAAATGCAGGCACAGTTTCCTCATTTATCAAAAGGTATCTCCAAGCCATCAGCAACTTATTTTTTATGTAAAGAGTAGTAAAATGATGTTATATAATTTAACAGTACAAGTATAAAAATGCATTAAAGCTTTTATTGTCATTTTAACTCTTTGTTTTCCGTCTTAACCCCTTAATTCCTCTATTTTAACACAGAAATTTGTTTCATTTATTTCTAAAGTACCACGAAAATACCCCTTTTTTAATTGACAAAGTAAATCCAACAATAAGCAAATAAATATATTTGAATATTGTAATGCTTTTAGGTTTTTGATATTGTAAATATACCCGACTCACTGACCAAAAAGGAGAATAATGGTCATTTCAAAACATAAAACAAAACATGAAAATATTATTTTGTAATTCGGGAGATCCGTCTGATTTCAATCGAGCACACCATGCTTGAAACTCTGAATTTACAAATGGGAACCTTCTACCAAAATCTAGGACTATTTATGCAACTTATAGACACTAAACCAAAAGAAATGTGGCTGCTTTTTTTTGTTTTCCCCTCAGTGATTTTTTTATTGTGGGTATTTTTTATTGAATAAAAATATGATGATCTCGCTACGAATATTGAATAGAAAATTGACCTTCCTGCTGTTTTCACTAGGTTAAAGAAGCTTTCAATATGCGTTGACCTTTATTTCTTAATACACGCCCGCATAAACAAATAGAACTTTTAACAAGGTAGATACATAACGAGCTAATTAACAGGAGAACAATGCCAACACCAATGTCACTCATAAAATAACAAATAAATATGCACCACTATTTACATAAGATAAAAAGATAAAATGCGAAACTTGCAGAGAAAAAAATAAACTAGGCCTCGGTCATTTTGAAAACAACATAATTTCTTGTATCATCCCGATAACGGAGAGAAAAAATAAAATTGGAAAAAAATATTTAAAGATCAATTAAAAGATCTGTTAGGAAAAAAGTTACCTGAAATAAAACCGGTCGTCATCACGTGACTCCATTTGTAAATAAAAACCAGGGCAGTGGAGGAAAATCCACAAACGCCTGCCACGGTTGAAGGCAACCGGCCGACCGACAGTTAGCGCAGTAGCAGACGATCTTTTTTGCTTGTTTTCTTTTCTTCATTTTCCCGCGGCCGGTCATAAAGTCGGAATAGAAACATTGGAGTAAAATGATGATTAATTGTGGAATCGTTTGGTTTTTGGGGTTGTTGGTCTATTTTTGGTGTCCTGACCTTTGCAACGCGGAACATGCGGTACCAGAACAGGTTCATATTGCCTTGGGAGGTGAGTGGAGACAAATGTTATTTATAGTGGCGAAATTCTAAACAACTAATGTAATTAACTGTGTGTGGAATTTGAAGTGAAATGAAAAGTGTACGGGATAGTTATACTTTGGTTTTTTATTTTGACACCAATATTTCGGACTTTCATTTTCCTTGAAGAAATTTCGTTTCTGTGTTTTTATCCTAAATTGTTAAGTGATGTATCAAAGACTTATTTGCTGTTACTTGTTTACCTTTCTTTGAAAAAATTGCAGAAAGGGAAATTTGGAGAATTTAAATTGAAATGCAATACATTTAAATTGGAGAAATCTCTTCAAGAACATTATTTTTTAACATTGTATAAATGTTTGTGATAAAAGATAAAAGTTTGCACAAGAATTTCATTATAAACAGACGTTCTATTTTTTTAAAGCTATTTTTAAAGACACAAACTGATGCAAAAAAAATCAGAGAAAATTAATATCTTTTGACTCAGTTCTAAAATTAACTATCAGATAACTCCAAGTGTGAGAGTAAAACAAATTCTCTCTAGTTAATTTACAAACTTAATTTAAAGCCTCTACAGATTTACAGTCGTCATGTTGACGGTAATATTACTTTCGAATGTTTTTAGATTTTTCAATGCTACTAAAAACCGATAATGACGAATTAACGAGAGTTGTTTTACTTTCTCAATTGTAATGAAAAAAAAAAACTACTGAGCTATAATGAATTTTAAAAAATCATTTTTGCGAACTCTTATGCTAATTTTACTAGCGTAAAATAATGAGTAAATATGAAAGCTTCCTTTTTCTTCAAAAGAGTAATTTTTGGACTTAAGTTGCTATAAAGCATGCATCATGTATCACAACTAACTTTTTCTTTGGTCATATTGAATACAGAGCTATGTAAAATTCGATTCTTTTTCCTCATAAGCTGTATTTTCACTTGCTAAAAAAGAAGTATTTTTGAAGTCAAATTATTTATCAACAGTTTGAACTATTTATGTAGTTTTCATCTCGAGATTTCTTTTTTTTTATTACAACTTGTGACTTTCTAAACATATTTAATCACTATTTGTACCTAAATCAAAATTTTAGAGAAATTTATGCTTTAATTAACTTTTCGGAAATACTACACTTTAACTGCAGTCTTATTAAAGTGTGATAGTGCAATTTTCATTATGATTCTTTGCTTTTGTTCAAACTACACCTCGATTTGAGCTTTTATTGAAAAAAAAATCTAAATCATTGACAAGCTTATTACACATCAAAAGACATTTTTTCAACTTCTTGAAAATAATGTAGCTAAAGTTACTAAATCAAATTTTAAAAAAATGTTGAATTACTATATACACTTTCATGGTATTCCGTCTCAATGAGCTTTCTATGTGAAGCGGCAAATAACTATATTATTACTGCTTGATATCAAAGACGTACATGCAGCAGTAAAAGTTAAAAATATTTTTTAGCAACATTGGTTTTATCATTTCTGAACTAAGGCATATATTTTATTTCATATGTGACATCTGTAAATTAAGCAATTAAATTTAAGTAGTCTCTGAAAATTTTCTGAAATGCTGCAAGGAGACCGGAGAGTACTGTCACTTTTGTTTTCAGCAAATTATTTTTAAGTGCTTTTTTTCTCAATCAACAACGTATTTATCCTCGTTATAAACAGCTTTTTGCTATCTAGTATGCAAATTTTTAATCTCCGATAAATAAAAATCAGTTGATTTTGGAACAAATTATTTTTAAGTAGCATCCTAGATAGAAGCCAAATCTTCAAGTTTTTGTCTGGTAGAAAGTATTTTAGCGATCTAAAGGAAAGAAATCTGATGATGCGATTTGCGGCGAGACCATTTTCACTATTGTTAGCAGATAATGAGTGAAAATGAAACATAGTAATGCACGATCGCGCTGTTCAAAGCGAATCCTTCAAAAATTGATGAGCTGCAGTCTGCTGCTTTACTCACCCTACTCACCTGATATTGCACCATCCGATTTAATTTTATTCCAATCTAGTTGTGACAAAAAAAAACTTGGAAATTTGCCCGATATCCAAATTACACTTTTAGATATTTTCTCAAAAACCGATTAATTTATACCAATCCCAGATTTTGAAAATATGTGCAGTAGAAAGCAAAAGATTGTAGATGACAAGGGTAATTAAATCTTTAATTAAAAATAAAAACTTTTAAAATTTATTTGTTTGAGAAAAAAAAACATTACTTTCCGGTCTCCCTACTGCCGTTTTAGTTGAAACCGAATACTTTTCTCCAGAATATCGTAAACACTTACATTCTTCCGATCATTATCTAAGCGAACAAAACTTTAGCTCCCAAAGTTCCAGGTATTTTAAAATTAAAATTATATTAACCGGCGTTTTTAACTCAGGCAGCTTAAAAATATACAGTTGTAGCTGAGATACCGATATATGCCGGCATGATTTTAGTCATCAAAATTTTAATATATTTTTCTCAGGAAAAAAGTTCAAGTGTTAAAAATGTGCTAACCATCTCAAGTCTACCCTTAAATAAGCTTATAGCTCTTTAAGGATTAATTAAGGTCCTTTTTAAACTCATAAAACAGGCTTTCACCAAACATGTGAACGCAGATACACACTTCACAAAAAAAATAAATAAAGGAATAAATAAATAATAATAACAATAAAAAAAATAAAAATTAAAATTAACCGTGAAATTGGATTGCTTAAAAAAAGTGTAGTAACACCGCCCCCCACCCCCTCTCTCTCTTTTTAGAAGGAAAAAATAGTGAGATTCCAAGAATTGATTGAACAAAATTCTTAACATTCATTTACATAAACATGATTCCCTCAAATTTCTACCCCCTTTATAGTTTTTTTGTTATAGACTCATCTTACCAATACTTTCTCCATATTTTTTAATTTTAGCTTCAGTCACTTTTCAATCTTTTAAAGCTAGAAATAGCAGAAAAAGTTCTAAAAATTAATCGCGTTTTCACAAAAGTAATGAAATATTCCTAAAATAAAAAGACTCTTGCGAAAACTTCGGAAGAGATCCCCGATTTCGTGAGAATAGTTTCATCAGATGCAAAATAAGCAAGCAGATTTCTAAATGATATGTAAAATGAAACTTTAAATAAAAAAAAGTATAAATAAAAAGGAATAAACATTAAGAGCAAGAATCTGAGAGAGTGTCACGCCTGTGATTCATGACCTCTCAGATTTTTTCCAAAAAATTACCAAATGTTTATTATCTTATTGAAAGACCAAATCCAGAATGTTTTGCTTTAAAGTTGAGTTGTTTAGTTTTTATGGACCCCTAAAGTTGAAGGTGCGGCATCAAAAATTAAGCGGATTTTCAAGACATGGAAATTGCTGTGAGCCAAAACTCTTACCAGGAACTGTTTAACTCCAATTTTCTTTTTGTATATGGAATATAGAAGGTTGAAAATTTACAAAATGAATGTTAAATTTGTGGTAAGTTGTTGCCGTAAGGTCAGTAAAGGCCCTCAAAACAGGGCATTTTTGACGTTTTTTAGCGTTTTTAAGGTCTAAAAACAGCTTGTACATTTCAGTTGGCACGGCAAAAGTAGTGTCGTATGAAAGACCAGTGTAAGCACTTTAAAATAATGTATAAATAACCGAGGAAAGTTCAACGTGCTTTTAGTTGCGTAAGGCCGAAATATGAAAAATGTCATATTTTACCGATATTCAAACGGTCATAACTTCCTCTGCCAACAACATATTGAAATATTTTTTTCACCAATGTCATACTCTATTCTTTGTCTTAACAGAACAGTTGAGTCCTTTGAGGCGAAATGTGAAAAATTTTTTTACAAAAAATTTATTTTTTTCTGTGCATTTTTTGTAAAAAAAATTTTCACATTTCGCCTCAAAGGACTCAACTGTTCTGTCAAGACAAAGAATAGAGCATGACATTGGCAAAAAAAATATTTCAATATGTTGTTGGCAGAGGAAGTTATGACCGTTTGAATATCGGTAAAATATGACATTTTCCATATTTCGGCCTTACGCAACTAAAAGCACGTTGAACTTTCCTCGGTTATTTATACATTATTTTAAAGTGCTTACTAGGGATGCACCGATTAATCGGCAGTACCGATTAATCGGCCATAATCGGCCACTTTGCCGATTATTAATAATCGGCAAAATCTTGCCGATTAATCGGCGAATTTTTTAAATTTTTTATATTATCTTTTAAAGTATACCTTCTCCAAGAAACTATAATAAATTGTTTTATTAACAGTAAATAAATGTAATTTTCTGAAATCCTTACTATAACATACAGTATGAAAGTGTGTACAGAGTAAAAACAAAAGGAATAGTTCATAGAAAACGTAAACCTGATTGGAATATTAAAAGATAACTCTCTGCAAATTCCTGAAATTTTAAATTGGAATTCAAAAACATGAATATTTCATTTCATTTATAATCAGTCAAATTTTGCCGATCATCGGCGGAAAACATGTTTTAAATAAAATTAATTCAACGATTTTTGAACACAATATTACGATGGATAAATTTATAAACAAGAAATAAATAATTTTCTGCAAACACAAGAATTACACGTTTTACGAAAGTGTAATGAGTAAAAACAAAAATAATAATTTAAAGAATGAAATACAAAATAATAATAATAATAAATTGCCTCGCAGTTGATATAAATGATTTAATAATTGAATATTCCTATTCTGAATAAATCTACACTTATAGACAATGTTGCAACATTTTTCATGTCTCGATATTTTTCTCTTTAGCTTATTGCTTTTAAATTACCTCTAATTTTCAAAGAACAAGCCTTGAATTAATTAAATGGCTACTTATAATTGAAAAATAAATTTAAATTAAGAACACCCCTAAGTTAAAGTGCTCATCACAGCTCCCCCCCTCCCATTTATTTTAATAACTATTATGTCTAGCTTGTTAATGTAATTGTATTTACAAAAATATTTTAAAAAATTCAAAGGAAGTTGATAAAATTTCGAAATTATTTAACATGGAAAAATGGAGAAAAACAAATCTTTTGTCAAAAACAAATAAGTAATCATTTCTAAAAATCGGAATTGTATTAGAAGGGGTAAAAACAGTGAGGGTGAAATTGGTAATTATTAAAAATAATAAACCGTAACATTAATCGGCTCTGCCGATTAATCGGCCGATTCTCATTCGCCGATTAATCGGTAATCGGTAATCGGCCAATTTGCTTATCGGTGCATCCCTAGTGCTTACACTGGTCTTTCAAACGACACTATTTTTGCCGTGCCAACTGAAATATACAAGCTGTTTTTGGACCCCAAAAACGCTAAAAAACGTCAAAAATGCCATGTTTTGAGGGCCTTCACTGACCTTACGGCAACAACTTACCACAAATTTAACATTCATTTTGTAAAGTTTCAACCTTCTATATTCTATATACAAAAAGAAAATTGCAATTTAACAGTTCCTGGTAAGAGTTTTGGCTCACAGCAATTTCCATGTCTTGAAAATCCGCTTAATTTTTGATGCCACACCTTCAACTTTAGGGGTCCATAAAAACTAAACAACTCAACTTTAGAGCAAAACATTCTGGATTTGGTCTTTCAATAAGATAATAAACATTTGGTAATTTTTGGGAGAAAATCTGAGAGGTCATGAATCACCTCATAATGCTAGGCGTGACAGTTTCTCAGATTCTTGCTCTTAAGTACATAAATAAACAAGCAAACAAAAATATTAATCGTAAAATAATGATGAAGAGGATACTAATACAGTGGCCGCCACTTATAGGAATAACGTTTGTTTTGGGCAGTTTTGATTTAATAAAACGGCTGATTCAATAAAATGGCGAGTTCAGTAAAGCTTTATTTTTTCTGTTTCTGACGATTTGTTTCCTTAAAACGGTTGATTCAGTTAATCACTGATTGAATATCCCGGTGGCCAACCATTGTAATATCAGTATTCAAGATTTGTTAACTAATTGTTGTGATACGTTAAAAAACAAACAAGCGTTTTTAAATTACCTGTTCGGTTATTGAAACACTGATATAAGAAAAGGCGTTTTCTCCAGCTAGATCGAAACATGTCCCAAGTAGCATCAACTCATCGGATTTTGCTCGGCCGATCATCGAACTCCTCGTAAACTGATCCCGTAACGCACGATGACATCGTTCCGATCAGTATCCGAGCACGGTTTTCGATGAGCTACTTTTCATCGGAAAGCGATATCCTTCCGATGAACTTTCCCGATGAAAAAAGGCCGAGCATCCAAAATTGATCCTAAATTCATCGGCACGGGACTTCACTGCTCGTAAATTGCTCCAAATCTCATTGTATTTCGAGCAAAAATCGGATTTTGCTGCTCGGATTGTGTTTGGCCGATGAGACATATTGGAGCAATTCCCGATGAGAACTCTTCGAATCTGATCATCGGCCGATGAGAATTTCATCGGGTTTCGATGAATGGCCGATCATCGGCAATGAGATTATGCTGCTAGGGGTAGCTCTTACTTTTTTGAACTGTTATCAATCAATATTTACGATACCCATGCCCAGGCCCAGATAAAATGTAAAATTCTCTGCTAACTCGAATATTTTTTTTTTAAAAAGTTTACAAAAAAGCACTTTCTTTCAAATCCTATATTTCCGTCAACAGCAAATATATAAAATTATGTATGCGAGTGGGTGCTACTTTGCAATCCGAGCATATGTCTTTTATTATAATTACATCATTTTAATTATTAACTAGAAGAAGTACACTAGTGGTGAGCAGCAGATCAGTGGTTGGAAAAACTACATTTCTTTTGTAGCGAACTACAACTACAACTACTTTGTTATAAATGTAGTTAACTACAACTACAACTACTTGTTTTTAAATGTAGCGACTACAAACTACTTTTGAATTGTAGTCGCTACTTCGCTACTTTAAAAAAAATAAATAAATAAAAAGTAAACACCGTTTGAGGATTGACCGAAAAAATTAGAAAAGTGGTTTACATTAATAAATTAACTCATTTGAATACGGAAGAGAAATAGGAATTGTCTTTGAATTTATTTGTTACTTTTCCTTTTTGTTCCTTTTTTTTTCTAAAATTTGTTCTTTTTAGATTGTTTTACAATTTTTACGAATATTCGCCACAAGAAAAGATTCGAAAGGTGAAAGATTGAAGGAATTTAACCTTCATTTTTTTTTCCTTTCTTGCCATATATAGGAATATAGGAACATGAAAATTATTTGAAGAAATATAAAAAGTATGATGCCAAATAAACCAATGATATCTAAGAGATAGAATGTATTTCGTCAAAATGATGTATCTATAAGGATCAGCTCATATTTTTATGGTTCTTATTTTTCATTGCGTCCGCTGCTGTACTCGTGCAAGATATGCAACATTCAGAGCCAATTAAACTTTATTTTTTTTTTCCTTCTTTCTCTTTTTTCTTATTTTTTTTTTCATTTATTTATTTGTGCTTTCAATTTAAAAGTATTTCCAGATATCGCTACTAACTACTATTTTTTTGTATCGCGCTACTCACTACTCTACTTTTTTTCTAAAGTAGTACGCTACACTACAAACTACTAAAAAATGTATCTACTACAGTAGTTTCGCTACTTGTAGCGTGCTACTTCTGTCCACTGCAGCAGATGTCGCTAAATGAAGAAATTTGTTTAAAAAATATCTAAACTGTCTGCAATTTAGACAATTTTCTGCGTTCCGCTCTGCCCATGATAGACTGTAAGTTAATACAAATTTAAATCGATCTGAGGTGAGCAATGCTTTTAAATTAGGAGAAGTCTATACACTAATCAGAGGAAGCGGCCGGAAGTAAAATTAATTTCCCCCTCTCCGCACTTTTTCCTTATGGTTGCCATAGTTACGGCGCTGTGGACTTTTTTCCCACTTGGCTTTTACAACACTGGTTAAATGCAAACGATTAAAATTGTTTTGTGCGTAAACTATTGTTCAATCAACATTAATAGAATACTTTTTGAAGCATTTATATAATGGACACTCATGATGGCAGGTCTTGCTAAACAAACTATTTAGCACTAGATTCGTTAGAAAACGTTTAGAAATAACTGAGATATGAGGACACAAGTAAAAGCTTAAGCCTAATTCGATAAACATAAAATAAATGAAATGCCTCAACAGCAGTGCATAAAAAAAGAGTGAAATTGTTGTCTTTGGTGCGGTTTCCATGGAGACGATGCAAAATTTCTAAAATTGATGCCTCTATTTCAAAGTAACAGAGTAGAGTAAACATTGAAATCCAGATATAAAACGGTGTGCTGAGGACGGTGAAAGATGACCGTGTGCAATCAGCCATTTGGTAACTGCACCACGTGTGGGATAATTAACAAACGAGATTCGATAAGCCTAATTCGATAAACATAAAATAAATGAAATGCCTCAACAGCAGTACATAAAAAAAGAGTGAAATTGTTGTCTTTGGTGCGGTTTCCATGGAGACGATGCAAAATTTCTAAAATTGATGCCTCTATTTTAAAGTAACAGAGTAGAGTAAACATTGAAATCCAGATATAAAATGGTGTGCTGAGGGACGGTGAAAGATGACCGTGTGCAATCAGCTATTTGGTAACTGCACCACGTGTGGGATAATTAACAAACGAGATTCGATAAGCCTAATTAGATAAACATAAAATAAATGAAATGCCTCAACAGCAGTGCATAAAAAAGAGTGAAATTGTTGTCTTTGGTGCGGTTTCCATGGAGACGATGCAAAATTTCTAAAATTGATGCCTCTATTTTAAAGTAACAGAGTAGAGTAAACATTGAAATCCAGCTATAAAACGGTGTGCTGAGGGACTGTGAAAGATGACCGTGTGCAATCAGCCATTTGGCACCACGTGTGGGAGAATTCACAAACGAGATTCGATAAGCCTAATTCGATAAACATAAAATAAATGAAATGCCTCAACAGCAGTGCATAAAAAAGAGTGAAATTGTTGTCTTTGGTGCGGTTTCCATGGAGACGATGCAAAATTTCTAAAATTGATGCCTCTATTTTAAAGTAACAGAGTAGAGTAAACATTGAAATCCAGATATAAAACGGTGTGCTGAGGACGGTGAAAGATGACCGTGTGCAATCAGCCATTTGGTAACTGCACCACGTGTGGGATAATTAACAAACGAGATTCGATAAGCCAAATTCGATAAACATAAAATAAATGAAATGCCTCAACAGCAGTACATAAAAAAAGAGTGAAATTGTTGTCTTTGGTGCGGTTTCCATGGAGACGATGCAAAATTTCTAAAATTGATGCCTCTATTTTAAAGTAACAGAGTAGAGTAAACATTGAAATCCAGATATAAAATGGTGTGCTGAGGGACGGTGAAAGATGACCGTGTGCAATCAGCCATTTGGTAACTGCACCACTTGTGGGAGAATTAACAAACGAGATTCGATAAACATAAAATAAATGAAATGCCTCAACAGCAGTGCATAAAAAAATAGTTAAATTGTTGTCTTTGGTGCGGTTTCCATGGAGACGATGTAAAATTTCTAAAATTGATGCCTCTATTTTAAAGTAACAGAGTAGAGTAAACATTAAAATCCAGATATAAAACGGTGTGCTGAGGACGGTGAAAGATGACCGTGTGAAATCAGCCATTTGGTAACTGCACCACGTGTGGGAGAATTAACAAACGAGATTGATCATTAACGGTGTGATGAAACCTTGGGTTAACTCATCGACAGTTTCATCTTCAGCCATCATGAACTACTTCCTCTCACGCTTTCGAAGGCCATTCTATACCTCCGGAACATCACTTTCTAAATTGGGGAAACTAGGGAGCTTTGACCCACTTTTTAAGAAAACATTTTTTTTCTACTGACCTTTAAAAAATTTCCAAATTGATATTACTTAGTTACTTATGATGTCTGTTAGCTTGTTACGTTATTGTTTTATATTTAAGCTATTTTTTTTTTATTTTCTATTTTTTCGAGTGTGTCTAAATTGGGTCAAACCTCCCCACTTGAGGTAAATTTGAGCCACAAGGGGGAAAAATGATGCTGAAATAATTGCATGTCTAATGAGATGCTATTACAAGGTGTCGGCAATAATTAAATCTGAGGAAATACTATAAATGTTAAATGAATTTAATTTGAATCGGTAGATATTATGATAGCTATAAATATCATACTAAAGTTATCTTTTCGAAGCAATTCTTTCTGTGTCTGTATTGGGAATTGGATGAATGAGCTTAATGACATCTTTCTTTTGTGGACATAGTTGCAACATCTTCTTTTTCAGGTTCGCTTACTCCCATAAAGCAAGCATTGTCATGTAATAGAACTTAATTGGTTAAACATTTTGCAAAAAATCTGCAATATCAATAATACAAAAGTTATTTGGAAGTCTTTGAAATAATCACTAACCTCACTTGAAATGCAAATTTAATTTGCTTCAGATTCATTGTCTGAAATGAAATCTGATCTTCACTCATTTGCTTGGTTTCTAGCTTTGTTCCTATCATTTTGAGAATGTATCTTTATCTTCTCCATGTTGTGCAGCTGGTCAATATTAGCTTTGCCAGGGGTATCTGTGAAAATCCTTGATTTGGTACATTTTCTCTACCACCTACTAGGTCCTTATTTTAATGATTTGCTAACTGTAAAATAAAAGGTACCTTTGTTGCAATAAAGAAATAACTAGCTAATAGTTGTGAAAATGAGTAGGAATACACCGGTAAGCAAATTTGATGATTACCAACAACCAATTAATCGGCCTATTAATCGGCAGGGTCGGTTAATGATCAGGATTATTGTTTTTAATATTACCGATTTCACCATTACTGTTTTTTTTCCCATTCTTTTACAATTCCGACTTCCGAAATAGTTATTTATTTCAGAGAGAAGATTCGCTTATCTCCATTTTTTAAATTTTCCCAAAATAATTTAGAAACTTTATAACATTTCTTTGAATTAATTTTCATATTTTTGTGAATAAAATTACATTAAAACACTCGACATGAAAATTATTTGAAAAAAAAATACGGCAAAGCTCTACTGAGCACTTTAGGGGTGTTCTTAATTTAAATTTATTTTTTTATTGTAATAGTTATTTAATTCAAGACTTTTATTCTTTGAAAATTAGAGGTTATCTAAAAGAATTACGCTAAGGAGAGAAGTATCGATAGATGAAAAATGTTGCTATATTGTCTATGTATGTATATTTATTCAAAATAGGCATAGTAATATTATTAAATCATGTATACCAACTGAAAGGATTTATTTTTGGTATTTCATTCTTTGATTTTTTTCTTTTATTTTACTCACTACACTTTCGTACAACATGCTATACTTGTGTTTTTAGAAAATTATTTATTTCTTGTTTATAAATTTATCTATCGTAGCTTCTTGTTCAAGCATTCTCGAAGTTATTTTATTTGAATTATCTTTTCCGCCAGTTGACCAGAAAAATTATTCTGATTGTAAATGAAATGAAATATTCATGTTTTTGCATTCCAATTTAGAAGTTTTGTACTTTAGCAGAGGGTTATCTTTTAACATTCCGATCAGCTTTACGCATCGTATGAACTGTTTGTTTTGTCTTTACTTTGTACTTTCATACTACAGTCGAGCCCGCTTAATGGAATAGCCAATTTGTCACGGAATATTATTCTAATAAGCGGGATATTCCATTATCCGGGATTCCATCCACACGACGTTCCAACTTGCATTTAAACCAAGAAAGCATTTAAATTTGCCTTAACCACAAGTATATTCATCAACAAGTATATAACGATTAACTTTAGACATATTAATTAATGGTAATTTAAATATATTAATTAATAATACTTTAAACATATTAAAATTTAGAAATTCAATTAAAAATGACCTTATTAAATGACCAGGAACGTTACAAGCCCGTTTCTCTGCAAACCAGCGAAGGAGAGCAGCATCTTCAACTTCTGATTCTTTACCTGTGTACTTTCTCTTTTGATTAAGGTTTTTGTTTAATTTCTAGTCGTTTAGAATTTTTTCTTTATTTTTCAACAATTTCGAAACTTGAGATTGCGATATCTCAAACTTTTTTTCAAGTTGTAACTGCGCACATTTACATTAGCATTTGAATATTCAATAAAATTCACTTTTTCTTTCAAAGTAAGATCTTTTCGCTTAGGTACAGCCGAAGCAAAATTGGAAAATGATTTTAGAACATCAAAGTAGACTTATCGTTGCGCTTCTCGGAAGAGATTCGTCACAGCCTCGTCTTCTTCCCCGGTCCTTTACACCTGTTGGTTTGCCCCATGGTTTGCCCATTACTCCTTCATACTCTTATCTCTCCTTTGGGTCCCTAGAGGTAAAGCTTATTCGAAACTTATTGTTCATTCTCTGAAGCAGAAGGAACGATGCACAGTGGGGGCGACAAACAGTATACAACACTGGGGAAACATTCCTTTCAAATTCCAGGAATCGCTTTTCTTGCCCCTGCACCCTTTCAACGAAGTGACAAAACATTATTTGGAAGCCGTCCATAAGCTTCATAATCATTATTGCTCTTTACTGGAGGAAAAATCCGGAAAAAAAGGTTGGAAATGGAAGCAGATCGACATCAGCGTGGCTAAAAATTATTCTTTTAACCGGGATTGCTTCCAAACATGATATTCCTTTAACCGGGAAATTTAACACAGAAATGATATACTACGGCTCGGGACATTGAAAATGTATTACATTAAGCGGGATATTCCATTAACCGATATTCCATTAAGCGGGTTCGACTGTACACGTTATAGTAAGAATCGCAGAAAATCACGTTTATTTATGATCAATAAAACTATTTATCATAGTTTCTTGGTGAAAGTATACTTTGAAAAATAATATTAGAAAAATAAATTTTCGCCGATTAATCGGCAAGATTTTGCCGATTACAATAATCGGTAAAGTCTCCAATTATAGTCCATCAATCGGTAGTGCCAATTAATTGGATCCTCCCTAGAAAGTAGAGACGGATCGAGTATCTTTATGAGTTTGCAAACAGATGCGAAAAGAAAATTTTAGCTGTATTTATTACTATCAACTGACAGATCGCAAGTTAGGAACAAAATTCTTCCTTCATTTGAATTAAAACTATTTCTTTTTAAAACTAATGAAATGCTGTATACAGTTCACAAATTGTTACGCCATCAAGTGAAATTAAATGAGATTTGACCCAGGTCAAATCTCCAGAAAATGATGTGGGCCAAACCTCTCTTAATGGACATTTTAGCAAATAAATGAATAAATAAATAAATAAAAAACCACAAATACAAGAAATGAAAATTAGAAATAAGTATACAGTATTTTAATATATAAATCTTAGTACACAAATAGTTCAATTTACTTTTGTGTATATTAATGGCAAATAGTACAGGAGAAATGAACTTGTAACAAAGGAAAATTACTTTTGTTGATTTCATTACATAATATGTTTTTAAAATAAATTTTAACATGAGTGTATAATATGATGCTTAGAAGTTTTTTGGTAGTTTTTATAATTATATATTAATGAATTAATTAATAGTGTAGTTCAAGTTCGGCATTCGTCACTCCCTCAATCAATCACCACACAAGATTTCAACTTTTAGAATTATTTTTTGCGAATTAACATTAAAGAACGAATGTATTATTTATTTCTTAATAATTTGATTTTATGGTTAAATAGGAACATTCCTATAATTTATTATTGAAAGTATTTATTTTAATATCATTATTGAATGTTGTACCCACCTTCTTATGTAACTCGCCCACTGACCTATCAAATTTCCTCTAACTGCAGTGGACGGCCCATCAAGCTAGTTGATTAAACCAGAATGTTTTGGTAAACATCACAGCACATTGCTTAAAAAAGAAATTTGATTTTTAATTATATTGTTCAGAAAATTTAACAAAGAGTGAACTGAAAGAATTTTTCCCTCATCACTCCCTCATCCGTCTCTACTGAGTACGGATAAATATTAAAAAT
Source organism: Uloborus plumipes (assembly GCA_038373865.1). NCBI lineage: Eukaryota > Metazoa > Arthropoda > Arachnida > Araneae > Uloboridae > Uloborus > Uloborus plumipes. The sequence goes on from JAXGGA010006288.1 coordinate 31,137, forward strand.
GTCCTATTGCTATTAATTTATAAGCTCGCAATGTCTAATCTCAATTTAGATAAGTATTCAAAAGTAAATGGCCACTTTGTTATAATTCAACACTCCCTCTAAATCACTCCTTTATGTGCAATACACCGTCAACTCGGCTATTTCGATCCATGGACTGCAGTTTCGAGCTTATTATGCTCTCATCAGCATGGAATACGAAACTAGTCGAGTTTGAGGCAAAAATCCTCTTATAAAGCAAAGAGAGCCGAAAAAAAACTGGTAGCTAATGTAAAATTAGAACACCAGTGAGCGACCTCACTTGGCACGGTACAACTCGTAAATTTTTTAAGGCAGAGCTCGGGTATAAAGCAGTGAGTAACCGCCCCTAAGCAAGGGCTAAGGCAGGAACATGCAATACACCGCCAACTCGGCTATTTCGAGACATTCTTGTTCCTGCCTTAGACCTTGCTTAGGGGCGGTTACTCACTGCTTTACACTCCTTTATGGTCCTCATAAGTGAACAGGGTTCGCCAAAGCTGGCTCTGGCCAAAGAAACAAAACTAGTTTGGACCCACTTGAAAAAAAAAAAAAAAACACTGTGTCAGTAAAGTGGGTTTTTTCAATATTTTCTGCACATTAATAATCTTTACTGCAGTTATTTGGATCGATACCAATTCCAGAAATTGGTGGTGATCAATTTAGGCATAATGTCTTGGTCAATACCTGGTCCAGAAATTTTCATCCTCTTTCTAGAAAAAAAATTAAGTTCTAGAAATTAAAGCTGCATATGAATTTCACACTTAATTTAAAAAAAAAAAAAAAATTTGAAGACCAAAGTAAGCAATTGATTCTATAAATGTCTTCTTTTTTGCATTGTTGGGGAAAATACTATGATAAACTGTAACAGAGAATGTCTTTTTTTAACATTAACTTAAAGCAAGGTTGCCCAGTGAAAAAGTTACATTACAGTAATCACATAAAACTAGCAAAAATAGTCAACCTGTGTGATGACTGCATCTTATTCCTTAAAAGGTACTCATCGACACCTATATATTTATAGCATATTCCCATATTTTTATAGGCTACGTGTATTGTGTGTCTTAATTACTAATTTTAACTCTTTAAATTTTTAGCTGCAACTTCCTCCGTCAAGGAATCTAAAAATACTTGGTGTTATTCACGTGCATGGTTGTATACAGTCCCCGTTTAAAAATACATGGTTTATTAATGTTCATGCGTTATGCTGTCCCCTTTATCTTAAAACTTAGTCATAATTTATGAGAACTAACAAAAATATTAGTACATAGTGTATTTTGAGATTACAAGGAACTTGCCTGACTGCTTACCTCATCATCCCAAGTTATCTCGGGCTCCTATGAGTTGCAGGTAATTATTCTCCCGAGAAAATGCGGGTGAAATTAAATGATTTTACATCAAAAAAATTAAAAATTCAACTCGAAACTTACATATTTTATTTGTTTCATTTCCTTGCATTTAAAAATCAAATTTTTAAAAATGTGATTTTTCTTTTTTTGCAATAATTTACAAAAAAAAAAAAAAAAAAAATTGTAATGGAAGCCGTAAATCAAAATGTTACACAATTTTTTTCTGAAGAGAGGTAAATATTTCCATCCTTAATGACACATTTTAAAGAAAAAAAAAGATCGAGTCAAGTGGAGTAAAATAGGTCGAAAAAGGGCAGTTTTACAATTATACTTTGACAGCAAAAAATATATTGAGTCGACCATGGAATAAATTGCTCAGGATGTGCAAATGAATATTTCTAATGACGTTTAAAGTGAAATATTATTATCAATACTTAGTGAAAAAACTAAGTATTGATAATGATAAATAAGTTACACAAAATGTGTTGGCAATGACTTATTTTACTCTATAGCCTTAGTTAAAATAGGTCACTAGGAGCTAAAAAAGGGCATGCTTTAAAAGTTTTAATTTCATAACTTATTGAATAGTAATTTTGTACTTTTATTTATTAATGAGAAAATAATTAGTATGTAAATATTTCTAGAAAGTAGAACTGTCTCTTGACTCATCTTACGACCAGGAAAGAGTTTCACTGTTTGCAATGCATCAAACTTCAAAACGTCATCTCTCTCCGGAAATAAAACACTTTCACTGTATTTCTAAATAATTTCATTGCACATCAATCTACATAGCGAGACAGAATTATGGCATGAAAATAAACTTTTTTAAACATTTTCCCCAAAAGACTAAACTTGTTTCCACTTTCCTACTTATAAAAGTAGGCTACCAATGTACTTTGAATCAGTTTTAAATTTCTTCAGAAAAACAGGTTTATATATTACTAGCGGTACCCGCACGGCTTTGCCCGTGGTATAAAATTAAAAGTTCATTTGTAAAAAAATGATATAGCAGAAAAAAATACTCTATTTTAGTTATAATTCAACTATAATTCCTTCAAAGTATGATATAAAAATTTGGTATGGACCCTACACTACTTCCTTTTACGTGTAAATTTCTTAGTAGATGCCTTAAGTGCTAAAATAGTGCTTGAAGTGAGTAAGATAACAGTTCAAACATTTGCATCCCTAGTTTGCCACGAAACAATGCAAAAAAATGTTTTACAATGACTAATCTCCTAAATATCGCCGATTTTAACATCATTCAGTAGATTTTTCACAAAATATCGCCAATAGCGCCAAATTGAACCCAAAAAAATTTTTTTTTCGCTAAATTTATTGCCAACTTGGCGATATGTCGCCAAATTGGCGTCAAACACTTGGTGACCAAAAGCTTGGCGAGATATCGCCAAGTGGTCGCGCCAATTCATATCACTTTGGTCTGCATTGAAAGCCCTGATTACCCCATAAAAGGGGTAAATCACCCCCTTGGGGACATTCGAATGCAACCCCAAAGATAGGTGCACAAAAATAAGCCAAAAGAAAAAATAAGAAAAATTTTGTTGCCCACAGAAACCAACAGAAATCTTACCAAAGTTTAAAAGAAGAAGAAAGTTTTCTTTCCTAACTTCAAAAACAAAATAATACATTTTCCGAAATGACATACTTTAGAAAGAACGTTGCAATATCGCAATAAGATAGAAGTAAATATACTGAAATAGAATTGAATGCCAAATTGTAAAAAAGTCGCCAAAAAAATAATTTTTAATATTGTCTTTCATTATTTATTAAATGCAATTATTGCTGCAAATTACAGTCCAACAATAAATAATCACATTGCAAAAGTATATTTGGAGCAATTTTTTCTTTTAAACTCAACTGATCCTAAAAATTTTAAGTATTAGTCATAGAAATTTCGTGCATTATTCTTCACAATGATAATAAAAACAATAAACATCGACAAAGATCAACCAGCAAACGATAAATTAAAAGCTAAATTCGTTCACTCAAGCCATTTGCTGCAATTTATATTGAAATAAATTAATAATGAAGTAAAATATGTTTTGCAGATGATAAATTTAGAATGGTATCCTGTATTTTAAGGAAAGGACTCGATTTCTCATTTGATTGACAAGTGCCATCTTATCACGGTTTTTAATATTTCATTTGACTAATTTTAATAACGCTTGGAGTTTGGATTGTTACAAAAACAAATACATTTTTAAAATTATTAAGGGAAAAAGAACGAAATAAAAACGTAACCATGGTAACAACATGAAAAGTTGATTTCCGTTGATAAAATAATTCATTTCATCTCTATTTTCAAACAAATTTTATTCGCGAGCAAAGCCATTTTAGAATCGTTAGGCTTGCTTTACTGAAGGTAAGCCTTGAATTTCGGGATTCTAAAAACAATTGTTACAGCTCTCCTGATGATCGTAGAAACTTCGAAAAAACGTCATTTTGTGCAGAAAATTTCAAGCTTTCGAATGACATAAGACTTGAAAATGTGTATGGAATATTTCTTCCCTATTTTATCGAATTTCCTCTAAGAATTCGAATAGAAAAAGAACGAAATGGAATGTTCGAAAAATCGCTTCGAGGTGCAAAACTACATGCTACAAACTAATTTTGTGCCAAGTGGCATGAAAATCGACCGAACGGTTTTGGCGCTACGCGCGTAACAGACAGACAGACAGAAAGAAAGAAGGACAGACAGAACCACCTTCAGCTTTATTATTAGTAGAGAAGAGAGTAGAGAAGAGATTTATTTAATTTTGTGTGTCTGTTTTTCTACAAAGACTGATTCATTATCTCTTCAGTCTTTTTCAGTATGAAATCTTTTCAATATTGTCGAACTTGTTAAAATGTCAAAAGTTTATTTCTGCATATGTGTTCTTTTCTCTTCTGGCATTTCCTAGAACTTATTTGTTTACTTTTTGTTATTGGTATATTTGATAGTGTGCTTATAATAGAAGCTTTTCACCGTTTAAAAAGAGGAAATACATTTGACTCGCCTTGTTCCGATATCAAAGAAAAAGCCTCACTCGTTGTAGAAGTCTTAGGCAGGAATTCAAGTGAGACACGGACGATCGCAACTCACCATTGCAATTGCAAATTTCCAAATTTGGATAAGTTGCAATCGCTATAAATGCCAATCGCACTGACGTCACTACGGGTGGAGCCAATAAGAGCTCACAAGCAGTCAGCGATCTCCTCTTATTCGTCAATTAGGCTGTGACATTTTATCTAGCTCGTTTTTCATAGGCAAACGTCACACTGACGTCACGATGTTTTTATCAAGAAACGTTCTAATGTAAGTCACTTCCAGTAGCGATTGCAATTTGCAATTACCTGTTTCACTTGAATTCCTGCCTTAGATGTTGATGCTGCTCCACCAACTGCATGATTTGGAATCATAACTCTGTGGAATGCTTTTTCAGTATTCGGTTGCTCAAAATCTTTCTTTGGAGAAAACAAGCCTCTTTTGCTTTAACTCCCCGACAACAATTTCGGAAGGAAGTTCGTCGAACGAATGCTGTGCTTTTAATTTTGGCGTTTAGATGTAATTTAATTATTTTGCACTATAAGTTTATATATTTATCTATCAATATAATGTCAAAGCAACATACTACTTGGTTTTAAATTAGTGCACAAATACATGCAAACAAAAACGATTAACCTATTTATGCCCAAGCTTTTTTTGACATTTTTTTTCAATTTTTATCTGCTTAAAACTCGTACTTGGAATGGTTTACATATATTTTTGGCTTAAAATAGTTCGCCGTTGCCATATTTATTAAGTTATTTAACGTCCTGTTTATGGGATATTTTGAAGATATGTGAGCAAAATATGACCTTACTTGACTTTACTTTTGCAAAGTAGCATTACAGAAGGCATCTGTAATCAATTTTAAGCAAATCATTTTAAAATAGTTTAATTTTGTGAAAAAAAAGTTCGCAAAAAAAATTATTTTCTGTGGCTACCCATGCTGGATCGTTACTTGACTGATTTGTCTGAAAATAGCAGTCAATAAATAAACTCTGATGTCCAAATAGTGTCTCTAACTGGTTTTCTCAGGAAGAAGGACTATTTAACTTGTGAAAAACAGCTTTAGTAAAATGATATATCCATTACAGGTTTTTGTGTGCAGTAACTAATAAGCGTCCCGTTTTTAGGCTACTGGGCATAAATGGGTTAAATTAGCTCAAAATTGTATCAGTTATGTAGTATATGCTAAGCCTAAGCTAATACGAAATTTGATCTATTTTACCCCACACACGTTTTTGTGCCCAAAAAAACATACGTGTTTTTACCCAAAAATCCCCTCTTTCCTTTACTTTATCATTTTAGGAAATTATTCTTGAAAATGTGCTCTATGCAGTAGGTTAAAAAGTTGATCTGCACTTTCATTTAATTTTCTTCCAATCAAAACTTTTTATGATGAACACAGACCAGCTCTATTAAAAAAAACATTAAATCGAAAAAAAAAAAAAAAACATGTAACTCTAAAGTGGAAGTTGCAGCATGTTTTGCATACAAAATGATGTCCGGTGTCAATACGCCCGAAAAAATAACCTTGTAAAATTCAAAAAAGTGTTGTTATTTGAGTCTAATTTACACTACCTAATATATGCTTTTTGAACGAAGACTTTTCCTGGAGCAAACTGATTTTATTACACATAGGCTTGAGTATTGTCAACTGATACAGATTATCCTTAACTTACGTGTAAATATTTGAATAAATTATTGAGCTATCTATGTTTTTCCCCTATTTTTGTTTTTTACTTCCGAGTCAAAAAATAGAAAGTTTAAGTGCATGAAGAATTATCCGATAGCATCCTTGATTAGTAAAATACAAAACGCATAATATTGTCCAAGGGATCCTAAAAACCGGTTCAATAAAATTATAGATCACTGTTCGAATTGGGATGTCGGCGTTTTAATTGGCCTCGCTCTTTTGCAATAAAAAAATTTAACACACGAGGAAATTAAACATTAGAATTTGACTGAATGGCAACATATCTTACGCATCAGCGGTTCAAAGTTAACAGTCTCAATTTATTTTTCTCTTCACCCGAGTTGAATTAAATGGCGAATAAAGGAAAGTGATAAAAAATCGCTTGTTCGAAGTTCCGGTCTTTAAAAAAGTTCTGAAAGCGGAGCTGAAGCGCTTAGCCACGCACGATCGAACGCTGTCTTCTCTTCCTAGGTCTGCTGTTTGGCTGACTTCCTTAGCATACATTCAAAATCATGCGTATTTATGAAACGAAACAAACAGGTGGGAATATTTCGAAGCGAGAGAAAGTGGTATCGCACGTTCTACTTGCGATGTGGAATAAAAACCTAGACACACCGGTTCTGCATCATCGCGAGGAAGCTTTTCTTATTATTACCTTGTTACTTGTGGGTCCATCCAAGCAATCAAGCCCTCAGAGTGTTCTTCGGCTGCTGGGATTTGATATGGAAGCGCTGCTGCAATTTATGATGCGTGGGAAGGGCCTGGACGATTTTTTTTTCATATATGATTAGAAGGATACAAAATTATATATTCAGGTGAAAACTTTTTAAGCACATTGGGCATTTTTTTGAGATGAGAAAAAGCAATTGAACTAGTGACACTGTTACTGTTACCGACACCTTGAAGTGAAAACTTCTTTAGGCACTTTGAGCATTTCTTGAGATGGGAAAAAAACTCGATTTAAAAAATACATGACGTAATCGTTCAAGTTTTCAGATCTGTCGGTACTCCCGAAATGTTACTGTTTCGTTTTTTTTTTTTCAATTTCCATTTTTACAATTCTTCTTGATATTGCTTTGTGTTTGACTTGAAAATTGGAAAAATATTTAAAGTCACGTTGTGTAACAAAATTAAACGTTATTTTGTCCTTTTGATCATGGATTCTTAACCATGAATTCGGTGGAGCAGCATCAGTCAGCGGAAGAACTTAACCGGTCTTCGGAGATATATTTACCTATCTGTTAAAAAATAGGCACCTTCAATTCATAATAATAATAATAATAATATTAATAATGCATAAATAAATGAACTAAACACTGCGAAAATTTCATTTTATGCTATGTATTTCTTTAATTTAGTAATTACCGTTTATAATTTTCTGTGATTTTTCTTAAAGGTTCATTTACTAATTTATAATAAATAGCAATAATATTTATCTCTTCAATTAAATATTTTTACCAAAAAATTATATAAATTTTCTTAACAGATTTTAAACACTGAACTAAGTTTAGTAGCTGATAAAAAGGGGAACAAGAAAGAATAAAAGAAAAAAAAACTGGTCCGCGAAAAAATTTCCCAAATTTTACCTATCCTCTGGTTTGAAAAAGCTGGATTTCTTTGGATTGCACTATGTGATTCCGTACGAGTTAAATGCATAATTGTATCATATAACATACCATAATAGTTCACCACGTATCGTTTTCGTTTAGCGACCCATTTATCACATTTATTCAAATTAGTTGCAAATAAATAAATGTAACTATAGGAATGTGATGTTTGGTGTTGCTAAGATTTAACAGCTCGTTTATTTTTACTTTTTTATACGAAGTAAATATATATTCTGTTCCCGAAAAGTATAACTTCTGACGCACGCACACCCATTTATTTCGAATCAACAATATATTTTTTTAGTAAGCGTACAAGAAAACGTTTGCATCAGATTTTTTTACTACAGCATTTTCCCATTTTGTTTCTGTCGCTAAATGAATACATTTAATCATCAGGATAACCTCTTACAAGGCCGGTTATCTTGTCTAGTGGTCAACGAAATCTGACTGCGAATGGGGAGGTTCGAATCTTGGTTCTGGCATAAATGTGATTTCTCTCTCCTGTCCTCAGGCCCGTCATTTAGGGGGGACAGTGGAGGGGGTTAATTGCCCCCCCCCCCGACTTTGGGAAATCAATGTATTGGCATATAAGTGGACGTGGTTTTTGCCACTTTTTGAAAAATTTTACATTGTGCATGCACCCTTTGCCCCCTCCCCCCCCTGGAAAATTTCGAAATGACGTCCCTGCCTGTCCCTTTCCTTTCCTTGTGTGAATGTGTTGTGCTGTGAATTGTATCCTATCCTATAAACGTGTCGTTTTGGCATGTGTGTACTGTGGGAGTCAGACTTCACAGCAAACGACGATACAGTGGAAAAGTGAAAAAACTCATTCCAAATTACTTGCCTTGCTGAAACAGAACAACAACATCTTTGTCAAGGACTACGCTAAAAGCCTGTTTCAGCTTCTTGGTCCAACCACCGTTTTTTTTTTAGACTACCTCAGCCTCGTTTGCCTTTTAGTTTGTAGTAAAAGGCAGATCTTGGTAGTCTTCCTCAGGTCATGCACTGATTTGTAGTTAAATGCAGATCTGAGTAGTCTTCCTTCTCATCTTGCGATGTCTTTTTCTTATTTGATGCATAATTGTGCAGGCTCTTACAGGTTTCAGGTACTGAATCTCTGCTGCCTATGTTCTACGTCATCACTCAGAGTCCATGTCTCTGTAGACTGTAGAGTAAGAACTGTCTTGCCCTTGTAGAACTTTAGTAGCCTTTCTTTTCTTTTCGCCTTTTAATGTTATCTTACGAGTTCCGCAAATGCTTTGGAATTAGTGCAGCTTTTTTTTGACAACATTATTGTAGTCGAAGCTGATACCGCACATCAGATTGATAAAATTCTGTACTTTTTGGACAGCCAATTATAAATAGCTAGTGGGTATGCCCAGCGTCGTGCGGGTTAAAATGCAACTTGCGAAATCCAATACCCAGCAGTATTATATATTCAAAGGTGAATACTCACGAAAGAAACATTTCTTAACTATTTGGATTGAGAGAAACCTCAGAAAACCACGCGAAGCAAAGAAAATATCAAACGCAAAATTAATTATCGAGGGGAAGTTGAGATGAAGCACTAAATAATGATTTCAATGGAGGAAAGCCTTTAAAAAGTTAGAGATTTTAAGTAGAAGTTTCAACTAAAATTGGAATAAAAAAAGAACTATTTGTCCGATTTTTTTCTAATTGGTCTCTTATGTGCTCAGTGATGACACAAACACACTGAAATTTTTAGCGAAATTCGACGGGTAGTTTTTGAGTTTAAAAAGGACATACAAACATACATCCATAGGTACAAAGATACATCCATTCATTTTTATATATAAATTGATTATTTATTATGAAAAAACCTTACCATCGAACTAAGTAGAAGAAGGGGGAAAACACAGACAAAAGTCTAAAAAAAAGCAGTAACAAACCCTTTCTACACGATTACGGGTTTATAACTACTCTTTTACGACAGCAAAAATTCATCCCAGCAACAATGCTGCTTTACCCCATGATTCCAGCATCGTTAATTTTCCCATGCTCTTCCTTTCAGAAAGAATCGACATGATGACAGTGATGTGGAGTACTTTCCAGGCCACTGACGCCTCGATTGTCGAGTACGGACTGTCAGCGGGCGAGCTGGACAAGTCGGCCAACGGGACGTGGCAGATCCTCAATAACAGGGGTTCCTTCCAATACATCCACACTACAAAACTCACCGACCTGGGGATTGATACTAAATACTGTGAGTCGTGTTTTCCGTGTTTTTGTTTTTTCACACTTCAGTGCTTGTTGATATTATTCACCAATGACTACTGCATTTAGAATTGAATTGTAAAAGATAATGAAACGTCGTAAAAAGCTACAAATTTGCAAGAAATTGCAATTACTCGTTTTAGATGCTGGTATCTATATGTAGTATTTAAAAATATTTATTATTTATTTATTTTATTCTAATACGAGAATATATTTTGTTCTTAAGATTTGATTCTGAAGACTGTTGCCATTCATAAGTAATGTTGCATATAGTACAAAAAACGGAGGAATACGCTATGAATTTTATAGTTTTAATTAAATTTAAAAATTTCGGCCACGAAGTGCAAATTATCGGTATGCGAACTAATTTTGTACTGATTTTCATAATCGTACGTTGCGTAAATTTTGCAGTAAGCGTTTGACCCGTAACATATGAGGTCATCAAACTTTGCTTTTATATATATATAGATTATACTATTTATTCATTAGCATCAGAGACATTGATAAAATTTTTTCATGGCTTGAAAATACCTTTAGGACATTTTTTAGGGGAGGAAAATTCATTCTGGGTGTGAAATATTTTAAAACAGTAATCAAAAACCATGATAGGGGTTTAATTTTTAATTTTTATTATTTCACCTTTTTTTATGCCGGATTTTTATTTGAAATGCAAAGCATAAAAATATGCTTAACTAAATTTTTGAAGCATTTCTGATTTTAATTGCATGAAATATGCTCATAGTGGTGCTGAGAATCCGAGAAAAGCTTTTCTCGGATGACTTTACCCTCTAAAGCTCACGTTTCATGGCATTGATAAAAAAGCTATTTGTAACCCTGAAACGCATGTCTGCAGTAATTTGAAAACAACAACAACAACAATAATAATAATAATATTCCTGGAGTATAATGGGAAGCAAATACCAGAAACTTATGTGGCAAAAAACAGGAACAATTTCCGTCAAATATCAGTAACCTTCCTTAAATTATGTGGAATCTTCCTAATAAATTCTGAAACCTGTCGAATGAAAACCAGTCACGTTTCTGGAATAATTTAGAAGCCTTCCAAAGAATATGTTTATAACTATAGCCTGGAACCTTTTTAATTTTCTCGGAAGTTTTCGAAAGCATTTAAGGAACTAAGCAAGAGGTAACGCAGAAATACAAGCAAATCCCAAACAGAGTTATTTTTTTTTTAAATTCTTGAAAAGACTGCAATTTCACCCCTCTTAAAGGCCCGTCAATAAGTAATGCCACAGCAGAGATAAAGGCGATATACACTATATAAAAGCTATACAGGGTGACAGGAAATAACTTGGATACACATCGTACATTATAACTTTAATGCTTACGAAAATATTGCAATCAAACTTCAAAATAAGCATGAATACGTTGTTTTGTCTAATATATTAAAACGTTTTTTAAAGTGGCTACCTTTAGCATTAATACAAAGCTTTAGACGTGTCACAAAATTTTCGGCTACCGGCCGCAACTCGTTTCTTGATATTTTATCCTTTTCCTTCCATGAGGATTTTTGTAGGAATGCTAAAGTTTTATGAGATTAAATCCACACCCTTGTCTTCAAGATGGACCAAACAGAATAATCCAGTGGGTGTGAATCTGGAGAATACGCGGGCCATTCTTGAGCTCCGATGAAGCGCGGAAAATATGTCTTGCATCAATCTTGAGTGTATTTAGCTCTGTATGTAGGAGCAAAATCCTAATAGATGGTTCATCTTTGAGTTTCATAGAACTTTTGCGACCAAGATAAGACAATATCTTCCAAAATGAGTTTTTATTATATCATCTGACTCATTTTTATCGCTTGATTAACAAAAACAAGTGATTTTTTCCCACTAGGCCATATCCCACCCCAAAACATTGCAGAAAGGGGTCGTTGACGCCCAAGAAGTTCCAGGTGCTTCTACTGACCAAACTCTATCGTTATGGCTATTTTGAGCTTGTTCAATCGAGAACATTTTCTCATCTGTGATAACCAATATTTGCCATCGATCATCTGCGGCCCACTTAAACAGTTATCTTCTTTTTTGAAGTCTTGTGCGTTTGTTCTTGGCTGTTAGCTATTCAGCATCTTTCATTTTGTAAATGAGAAGATCAAGCTCAACTCTTACCATCAAACGAGCGGTTTCTCTATTGATCTTCACCCCTCTAGCAACATTTCTCATTGAAATCATAGAATTTCATTAAACTCACTTTTTGATCACTTTCTGATTTCTTGATGTGTTAACTGTGAGTTTTCTCCTTTTTTCTCACCTGTCACCATCGTGTCCGATTTTTTTAAACTTTTAATTGTATAGGAAACCGACTGCTTAGACACTTTCAATTGTTGAATAATTTCATATACTTTTATTTCTTGCTTATATAATTCACGTATAGCAGATCGTTTGTGAACCATAATAATTATCCCAACTAACTTACTTACACCTATTTAGCAACTGTCTTGGATCGATTCCCTATCACAATATCATTATAAATTTAGTGGTATTTACAGATATTTGGCTTGAAACTTCGTCCAAGTTATTTCTTGTCACCCAGTATATATATCTTTATATACGGAGCTCAAAACTTTCATCCACAACAGTGAAAAATCCGCTTTTTTTTATGAAATACTCCTTGAAAAGTGAAAATCGACACAACTTGTACGGTGCAATTTTAATTTTCCATTGTAGACTATAGCATGCATTTTCTGCAGCAACATTAAGGGCCATGCTCCACATCGACGTAAAGCAGAAAAAATAGGCAGAAGCGTAAAATGGATTCAATGGTGTTCCTATGGAAAGTACCCGGATTTTCGGTTTCTGCCTTCAGTTTCGGTCGCGTTTTACGCTGATGTGGAGCATGGCCCTACGTCTCGAAAATTACAATTTTTCAGTTACCACGCTGCCTCGAAAAAGTAAATGTAAAAGCCATGTGTAAATAAAATAGTACATAAAATATTTGATACTATATTTTATCACTTCCTCAGAAAACTCTCATTTTTAATTACATTGCTATTTTCATACTGTATTACTGTCTCCCGATGAAGAATAAAAAACGAATATACTACTAATAATAACACGTTTTAAGTTCTAAGTTCATTAAAATTCATTACACATTTTCTTACTTCTCAAGATACACACATACGTATCTCCTTTAAAATTAAGTTTTGCGTCGTATGACACGCTCGACCGCTTTCACATTAAAATCTACTCACAGCTTAAAAGCTAATGCAAATTTCCGTTTTTGTGTCTTGCTATATTTCTGGTATCTTTCCTGGAAGATCAGTTCCTTTAAAAAGATTTCAAACTTCCTTCCATTGCATCTTCAAACGGCTTATCTGATGTTTTCATAGTGTAGTAATTATCTATGTAAGCTAACCAGGTCCTTACTATTTTTGGAAAAACTTTTTAATGAGATTGCTAAAATTTTATCTTATGCTCAATATTCACAAGTTGTAGCATGTAAAATCAGTTGTAAGATATTATCAACGAGGATATGAATGGGGACAAATGTGAATGCAAAATTGGGTCTCAGAACTCAGATGGATGACGTAGTCGCTAAATAATAATAATACTATTTTAAAAAATATTTGTAATTAACGTGACTTCAATGCGGGTGCTTTCCATTTTTCAAAAATTTTTTTCTGGAAGAGCGCTGTCGAAAACATGGAGTGAATCATTGTTTTTCTCAATTTCGACTATTATTTTTTTCTTAAAAAAGAAAAAAAAAATCTCAAAATACACTCAGTAGCTCTTTTATTTTTGACGCTGACGTCACAAGTGGATAAGTCGCTCTTAGACGAGTCGATGACCACTTCAGACGAGCGGCATTTTGGGTCGGATATATTATTGTTGCGGAGCTGAGGTATAGACATCCAAAATGGCTGATGGATTGGTCTGGCTTTACACCAAACTTCAATTGTGACGCCGTACGAGTCCTCGCTTTGTTTTAGAAATGAGACATTAAAAAAAAATAATTAAAAACAAACTGTTTGGAAAATGAAAGTGTTTTCTGGCCCCATGCTTTTTTTTCTTATTATTATTAATTCTCTTGATATCAGTGACTAAAAGTAGTACTTTTCACCAAAGGAAACACCCCTATTGCGCAGTAACGAATTTGGCAAACAGGATTGGCAATGAGACGCTAATCGTTGCAATGCTCAGCAGTCGTTCCCCAGCGGTTATTGCCATTCCGTCTATGAAAATGAATGCTCCAACCTTGCCTTGTATTGCTTTTTGGTAGGAAAATTACAAGTCAGAAGCTTGTCACTTAAAAGTATATATTACAAGAAAAAAAGATAGGGAAAGTGAATTGTGTAATATTTCGGGATTTATTTACTTTATGCGAATGATTGTTTTGCATGTTCATTTTCTTCAAAATGTCAGTTATTTCTTATTTCGTTATTTCGTTGAGAGGTTGTTTCCTTACCCTTGAAGAGTTCTTTCCTTATTTCTTTTAATCATCATTTCAAACATACGCATGTTAAGTACATTTAAACACCATATCTGCTTAAGAGTATTAAAAATAAGTAAATTTGGTATTTGGCGACATTTTGATCAAATCTGTTATTTTTTGGTAATTAAATTCAGATTTTAAAGTGCCTAGATTTGGAACTGATAGGATTAGTTTTAGTACAGAATTGTAAAAATATTACTAAAAAACCAAAGAAATATCAAGTAATTAATAAAAACATTTTAAAAGAATAACTGTTTTCAAAGTAGGCGTATGATATTGGAAAATGAGTGTCTGTCGTATTTGTCAAATGAAGCTTTGGTGTACACGAAGTTTGATTCGTTTTGAGTAAACATATGTTTACTTTTAGCTTTGCACTAAAAAGCTCTGCAGCTGCGGGAAAGTTTGAAAATTTCTTGTTCTTGCTTGTTACTATTATTTATTTATTTATTTATTTATTTTTTACATTTAAATTATAAAGCGAATACATGCAGATAGTTCTTAAAGGACTGAGGCTAAATTTCATTCCTGAAATTGAAGATTAATGATTTCTTTTAAACTTATTTAATTAAATGACGCTAAACTAAAATTTTGAATGACGTTGCATAAACTTCTACTGTTTTTGTTCCCTCGTGAGTCTAGTGAGTTTACTTAGTTTTGTGAGTTCAGATGATACGCAACAAATGTTCATCAAATTCATCTTGATTGTATAAGGGAATTTGTTGATTGGAACAAGTATTTTTGTTTGTTCAGCGGTTTCGAATTCAGACTGCTGAATATTGATTACTTGAACATTATTTGACAAATCGAAGAATCAATACAATGTTTATTTAATATGATATCAGGATAAAAGATATATTTTCTGAAGTAATTTGTCTCATATTTACTTAATAGAGTTCCTCTTTTTGATTCAGGTTGCTATTGAAAATAACAATATCTTAGTCTGTACATCATGAAGACAGAACTGTTTTTTTTCCCTCTTTCTTCTTCATCTTCTTTATAACAAACTTTAAAAAGTTAATACAATGTGAATGTAAATAATGAGGAATTTTAATGCTAAACAAGTGTAAAAATGTTTACTGTTTAAATCATTAAAATCAAGAGCAGCGAAAATACAACTCAACTCCAAACTACATATTTTTAAGCGTTAACTTATAGAACTTGAAACCAGTGTCGGATGTTAAATTTTTCTATGAGAAACACTTGATTGCCGCTCTTCCTTCTACGCCATATCAAGTTTTAATTGAAAAGATAGAGAGGGGAGAATAGGGTAAATTTATAAAACGTTAAGTTTTGTGCTCAGAAATTTTTTTTAGCATTATAGTGCTCCTCTGAAAAGTTGAGCTATGACCTTGACAATGTTTCCCCTTTTTCGGGTAATAAGAAAGGATAACGGGCACTGAATTGAAATGGGTTACTTGGGTAATCGTTTCGCAAAAGTACTCTCATTCAAATCCGCAGCTGTTAGCTTTGAAAAACTTAACAAATTTCTCCAATTGCATTATCGCATTAATTGTTGCATAACTTACTTTCGGTTTTTGTATCATTTAGGTGGAAATGTAAAAGATGACATTAAATTTTTTCAATTAATTTCCATCGATATTTTATTATTAATATTTTTTTATATATTTTTGCATTACTTAATGTTATGTTACTCTTCAATTATTATTATTATTATTGCGATTTTTAGCTTTTCTTTGAAAGTTCAAAGACCTTTTTAATTAATATATTGATTGCTGTGAATTTCGTCCTAGCGTTAAAACAATTTTACTAATTTATTATGCAGAAATATATTCCAACGTACGTTGCTTCAGAACATCAATCTATTGATACCATTGATGTTTCAATTTCGATGTTTTTCATCGATATCGAACCACTAGTATACATATCGTTGGCACCATGCTAAAATAACGAATGTGAAAAATTGCGTTTTTCAAGTTCGATGGTTTCCCGTAGTACTAAAAAATTGCTACCTACTGGTAAAATGATGAATCTGTTAGATGGTCGTAAGCCAATGTCATTTTTATGAATTCACAGCTTTGCCCGATTAAGTTATGCTATATTTACAAATATGATATTCAACAGTATATACAGTTAAACAAATAAAAAAATTACATTTTTAAGGATTTATTGCCTTATCTTGTGTTCAGTAAAAGTTTTTCTTAGTAAAATAAAACGTTTTTTTTTAAATCTTTTCATCCATTATTATTAATTTATATAGCAAATTTGTGTCCTAGATGTAAAGTATCGAAAATGAATGCCATGAAACTTCACTGCAAACTATGGAATATTCTCTAAAATTTCATATTCGATACTTTACCTTCAATTCAGTGACTTTCGACCAAAAATTTCTATTTTGATAAAGTAGCGAATATTTTTGAACAATTACTATTGATAATTTTACAAATAATTAAAATTAAAATGAATATCTGTAAGTATTATCATTATAGATATCTGTTAAGTGTAAAACTTCGAACGATAGTTTTACACTTACAGATATCTATAAAAATTTAAAAATTGAAAATAACCAAACGCGTCAGGTGGGAAAATATTATATTCAGTGTTTTGGCTCTCTTGAAAGTGCTAATTTTCACATTTGTAATTTTAGCATGGTTCCGACGATATGTGCTTATGTGCTAAATGAAAAAACCAATCGATTTTCATGTTCAGCAGTTGCAATCAAAATAATTTCTCGCAAGCACAATACGTCCTTTACTTCGTACAAGAAAGCAAAAATAGGATCATATTACTTTAAATAAGAGGCTAGCAACCTACAGATGTCTGAAGATCATTCAGTCCCCCGAAAGTGAATTGTCACGAACCGCACTCCTGATATAATTAAAAAGATTTTATTAGTTGGTTGCCAAATTCAACAGAGATTAAATACATTTTTTTCTCAAAAACAATTATTAATTAACCAACTATTGTACCTTATCAGAGTCACGTTAGCAATGACTGCAGACGGTGCGACGCTTGCAAACCTGGTCATGTAGTGTTCAGCACAAAGCTTGTATTTTATTTGAAAAAAATATATATTATGACTGTGTCTCAGTAAATTCTAAAATTAGTTTTTTAAAGATAATGCAATACATATCTGATATACATCATTAAAAATGCAATAACTTTATTCTGTTCAGCGAAGTTCTTAATTTTGGTTTAGTCACGGGAAATTTGTACTTTTTAATGAGTTGTCACTAGACTCTCCCGCGCACCACCCCGTTGAAGCTTTCACGAACCATTTTTAGTGCGCGGACCATTGCTTTTAATTATTTTAAAAAGTGCTTTTTCGGTCAGAAATTTTCTAGTGTTTGCACCGTATTAACGAAAGTGTCTCAAATCACTACTCTTTACTGAGCTTGCAATTTATGCAGTCGTTAATTAGTGCGAATTTGTTTCCCTTTTTGTTGAGCAAACAATTATGCCTATTTCCAGAGCATAGTACAGAATCAGACAGATTCCAGAACTTTCCAACCGAAACATATCATGAATAAATTTAGTGAACCAAACCAAACGCAGTGATTTTTCTTTTTAAAATGTGTTTCCTGTTTTATGAAATCAGATTTAATTCACAATAGCTGTTCACCGGATTGTCCTTTTTTCAATGGAAAATATTTCGTGCGGCTAATATTGTATCAAATGGAATGAAAACTGGCGCTTTTTGTGTTAATTGTATTGAATAGAATGAAAATGCCTCTTAAACATAAAAGAAAGCTCTACCACACTTTTTTTTTCTCTCTTTTTACGGATGTAGTAGAAACGGCAGTTACTATCAATAACAACCTGCCCTACTTTCATAGAAACATAATGAAAATTACTCATGAATAATTTTGTCTATGCATTTTGCGTGTGACAGAAGTAAACAGGCTCCCTTGGTGTTCGACAATAAACAGCGAATTCCAGAAAAATACAGTATTACTAGAATTCTTGATATTATTGAGTTTTCTAATTTTTATTTTGCGAAGTAGGAGCACTGCAAAAAATTAACTGTTGTTTTTACAGTATAATACTGGCAGCCGAGGTTGCAGTTTAAAACTGTAAAATGCACAGTAATAAACTGTAAAACTAACAATTTTACAGTTTCTTAGTGAAAAGTTAGAAATTCTACAGTTTATTGCCGTAAAATTTAGCTGTATTATACTATAAAAACAACAGTATAATACTGGCAACAGAGGTTCCAGTTTAAAACTAAAATGCACGGTAACAAACTAAATTTAGCAATTTTGCAGTTTATTACTGTAAAATTAGCAAGTTTACAGTTTAGTACTGTAAACGTAGAAATTTTACAGCTTATTACTGTAAAATTAGTACTTTTTACAGTTTATTACTATAAAATTAGCTGTATTATACTGTAAAAACAGCATTTATTTTTTACAGTAAAAAGGCCTCTCCAGTCTCCATCCGTGAAAATAAAATAGCTATTACTTTGACAAATGTGCATAAGTGCTTTAAAAAATGAACATACAATAAGTGAAAAGGGGGAAAAAAGCAAAAGATGATTTTTTTTTTTTTTTTTTTGAAAGGCTTATGGGGATCCTTTTTCTTTTTTTCCTCTCCTTCAATGGGTTGCAGTACTTTCATCATGTCTTCAATGTCTGTTAGATGTTAGCAATTTGTTTTATTGTTCGTCCGATTCATAAATCTTTTCAATAGTGGTGGTTTGATAGTTAGCTTTGACTGGCAGTCTAGCTTTTGACTGCCAAAGTAAGTGGGAAACCATCCGAAATACTATAATGCATTTCCCAACCATTACACTTATTATAAAAGTGGCAAATTAGATAAATTTAAGGCAAAATTGAACATTTTATTTACTTCAATCCAGCTGTGTGGAACCTAGAGTCAAGTTGGTTAGAGGAATAGCCATAAAGTCTTAGATGCAATAATCAAAGAATGAAGATCGAACTTTTTTGATGTGATTCCTTTTTGGTCCATTGGAAGAACGCTGCTTCACAAGTGCAACTTGCAAACACTGCTTTGTTTTGAAAAAAAAGTGTGTATACTGTGTCTTTATTGGGACACATAGATTTAAATACAAGTATTTCCCAAAACCGTGTTCGTTCCAAGTTGTTTGGATCTAGGGACATCATAGAGGGACGGACCATTTGAGCCCTGAAAATACTTATGTTATTTCGCACAGCAGCAGTTAACGCAAAAGCTCTTACATAAATTGTAATATCCATTTTTGTTTTTTAACCTTATTTGAGAACCATAAGCTTAAGGGTAAAATATGGACATTTGTGATGTTAAAAAAAACTTGTCTGACGAATTAAACCTTTTACAATTGCAGCCAGGTGATAACCATGAATTTTTATAAGTAATAATTTTGCATAAATTTTAATTTACCTTTCCGGATATTTAATCATTCTAAATATCATGCAAAAAGAGCACCAATGATCAGGTGTGGGAAAACGCCCGATTTATTTGATACTGATGAATGTCTTTTTATGACATGGCAAGTGTATATTAAGTTAAGCAATTTTTGTTTTTTTATGTATGAAGAATTTCACATGCTACAATAGGCTCTATAAAACACAAATAACGGCATTTAACCCGCATGGATTAATAAAAGATAATAATATAAAGTATTACTCAACGGATATTAAACTAACTGTATATAATTGTCTATTTTCACTATATTAACCAGTTGTAAGTCACAAGGACTGGCATAAACCTTTGTTAAACATTCTCAGCAGTTACGATTTGCGACAGAGTTTTTTCTACATTACGTTATTACCTTAACATGATGTACGCTTTCACCAGCGTGAATTGTGATTTTGGAAAAAGGAAGAGAGAGAATACGAAGAGAGTTGAATACGGATGGTACTTTTGTTGCGTGTTTTTGCTTTTAAAAGTAACTATGGAACAATCTGAAATATCTTTTGAAAATTGGATGGGGATCAACATGGCACGAGTTGATTGATCAGAACTGTGCAATTTGTTGGGTTATCCTTTGGTAAATTAAAAAGAAGCATGGCTGGCAATCAAACTAGTGTACACTTCCCATATGAGAAGTAAGTCTTACAAAAACGGTACATCATTGACTGCTTTGTTTTGGTGCATGAATCAAGCCTATTTCGTTTACATGAAACCCACAGTCTCGTTTAAAAGATCGAAGAACAGTTCAAATTTCTTCTAAAGTACAGCTACCCGAACAATCTACTCAATATGGGAAAAGATGTAGAATACAAAAGAAGATATTACAACGTTAAATCATACAGGATTTTCAGATTACTGCAAAGAAGTCGTAGTTTCATGCTACAAGTCTTGAGCAATTTAACTATACTGCATTTTCTGTTACTTTTCTGCACGAACTTATTTGTTTATTTCTTAATGTAGAACATACTTTCTATTATTAAAATTTACTCCTGGTAAACAAAGACGTATGTTCCCTCTCTTCTTTTATTAACCTCCCAAAACTCGAATATTCGTTAATGTATATCCTCTTAATTTTTCAACAACATTCATAGTATAAACTGACTCGATGTCAAATTATTAAAAATTATTTAAACAGGTAAAATTTCCCCTCACATTTGTATAAAATTGTTTAAGTTTTTTTGTTCCAAATTTTCAAGGTTTACAGTCCCGCGTTGTTTGCATAATTTATCACTTAGAGCTCGACAATTTTATTTCCTCATTGTGTTTCCTGCAAAAAGTAATTAATTATTTTGCAACAAATGTATTTCCAAGAATATCTGAGAAACAACTGCTTCTTTCTCTTACATAGCATCTTTAAAAGAATGAACATTCATTTACAGTTTTACAATAGACTCGTATGCCATATATTACCCATTCCCTCCCGATATTATTTTATTTTCCATGTTATTTCAAAAGTTTTGTTCCCTATGTTGTTTTTATACGGTTTTCAGCAACGTTTCAATTTTTAATTCACTACTGTTACATCTTTAGAGGAAGTTTTTTTTCCTATTAATGTAAGTAGAGGCACTGTTATTACAAGATAAAGTCTTGTCAACGCAATTTACAGTCAGTGACTATAAACTTGAAATACATCACGCCTTATAACATTGCTTATTCAAATATAGCACTTTTTGTATATTGTTCTTCGAGAAATGATTGTTTAAAATGATTTTCAGACAATGCTGCTGCAAAAATTTAATGTTCAAAAATCCAAGTTCAAGTGGGATGTTTTGAAGTGGATTACATATTTTGAGGTATAAAAAATGGAGAGCACATTTGAGTTATGTTTCTGCAGAATTTAGGAAAACTTTCTGGTTAAAAAAAAATCGTAGATGTGATTATAAGTGCGATTTTTTAATTTTTTCTTTTGCTTATGTATTTATTCAGTTTTTATTTTATGCAGAAAATCTTATTAACACTACTTTTTAAAAGTTAGCTAGCAATCCAGACTTTTTACTGATTTCACTGTGGCTATAAGCATAAACTCCTTTTATTCATTTTGTGGTCGGTAAATAGCGAGTGACGTGATCCATTTATGTGGTGTATAAAACTTAGGTATGGGGATGCTTTGTCGCTGCAGTGGGATTTTTTCGCTTTTCAATCCTTTGAAAGTAATGTACACAGAATACATTCATGCAAACTTAATTATTGTATATTTTTCTTATTTTTATTAAGTTATCTTATTTATCGAGTATTTGTTAATTTATAACGTTTAGATATGGCGATTATGAAAGAATATTTTTAATCATATATTTCTTAAGAGTTTCTTTAGCGAAATATGTTCAGTTGCATTCATTTACAAGTTTCAATTTTGTTTAAAATATACTTTTTAATGTCTCAATTTTTTCAACTCCGTACTTTTTTACCCACAGATTATTTATTTTTTGATGATTTCTTCTTCTATTATGATGAAACTTATCCATATCTTACGATCGAGTGTTGTTTTTGTATGATATCATATTATGAGTAGCCAACCGCAAATTTGGAAATGAGAAAAGAAGAACGCCAAAATAATGATAATAACAGTAATAATAACAATGAACAATATAAGTTAAAGAAAAAAGAAAAAACAATGTTTCAAAGCCTGGCTGCAATTCTCAATCGCCAAAACCGAGTCTTTCAGAACCAAATTCCACAGTAATAAGTGGTAAAAAAAAGTAAGGCAATATTTAGCGTTTTCTTAGAGTTGACTTGGTATTGTTCACACTAAATACGTGGTTTATGCTACCAAATGACACATTTCGTTATTTACATAAAGTCTATCTTTTCCACGGACGCAATATCTTCAGTAAAAGAACAAGAACTCAAACTATTTTTCAATATGAGTTTGGTTTCTTTCCTTCTCTTACTGTTCGTCTCTCTCTCTCTTTCTTTAGCTTTCACTAAAATAATAAATCTCACGATAATAGTTATTGCGTCACAAAATATTGCGTTCATGTAAATGCGGAGCCCTCAACCACAATAAAAGCGGATGACTTTTGATCAGGGTTGGGTTTTTGACGTCAAAAACCAGTTTTTGACATGACACGTCGAAAACTTGTCGAAAACCCGTCGAAAACCTGTCAAAAACGTCGAAAACCTGTCGAAAACGTCAAAAACCTGTCGAAAACCTGTCTAAAACTCAAATACAGTGGTTATTGAGATTTTTTATAATGTATATAAACGTATAAGGTTTCTCATCCTGAAAAATATCAAATAAAATTTATGCATCTTATCAATCAAGTTTAATGAACATTAAATTAATAAATTTAATGAAAATTATTTCTCATTCTTTTAAACTAGTTTTGCCGTGAAAAAAGTTAAATATTAAAACTTAAATCCAGCTTTTAAAGTAGTTTTGTTTAAATGTTTACATAACTATCAATTAGTTATCTTATCAATCAAGTTTAATGAAAATTAAATTAATAAATTTAATGAAAATTAATTCATATTCTTTTAAATTAACTTGTTATGGAATGAAAAAAAGTTAAATATTAACACTTAAATCCAAATTTTAGAGTAGTTTTGTTTAAATGTTTTAATAACTATCAATTAGTTATCTTATCAATCAAGTTTAATAAAAATTAAATTAATAAATTTAATGAAAATTAATTCTCATTCTTTTAAATTAACTTATTATGCCATGAAAAAAGTTACAAATATTAAAACTTACATCCAGTTTTCAATGAAGTTTTGTTTAAATGTTTAAAAACTATCAATTAGTTATCTCATTAGTCAAGTTTAATAAAAATTAAATTAATAAATTAAATGAAAATTAATTCTCATTCTTTTAAATTAACTTATGTCATGAAAAAAGTTAAAAGTATTAAAAGTTAAATCCAGTTTTTAAAGTAGTTTTGTTTAAATGTTTTAATAACTATTAGTTAGCTATTTTATCAATCTAAAAATCTTTACATCATCACTTTAACCCTTTCGCTACCAAAGGGACATATATGTCCCGCAGTTTCAAATGACACTATGAGCTAAATATGCTGTGTATTATTGTGAATGCATGTCCCGCTGGTATTCCTTGATATCACTGACAATATTCAGTGCAATTTTTTTCCTTTTTCAGAATTTTAACAATATTTGCAATATAACTGATATGTATTTAAGTACTTATTTTATTTTTTTCTCAGAAAAAAATGGCAGTGAAAGGGTTAAAGTGATTTTTTTTTTGTTTTGAGTAAAAGCAAAACTGAATTAATTAGTACTCAGTGTACAAATCTGCTAAATATTTTTGATCAAACTATTTTATTTATTTATTTATTAGTTAAAATTTATTATTTCAAATTAAAATTAAAAAAAATCACTTGTAAAAATTTATTAAGTATACCCAAGACACACAGCACTTAATTAATGTACCCACTTCATTTTTAAAATAAAAAAATCTGTTACAGTAATTCCTCGAAGCAATAAAGCCATATTCAAAAGCCATTTGTTTGATTTTTTAAAATGCTAGTTACCATTATTTACTCCCGATCCCTTCAATTATGATTAGGATTGCTTATTACACTTTATTTTAATAACCTAAAACTCCAAAAGTTTACTTCAGTGTCTGAAATCAGAAATTGTCAAATTCATTTGAAAATGTATTTTGATTATCAATATCAAATTTAAACATGTTTTGGACAGAAATTTAGGTTTTTGACAATTATGTCAAAAACCATGTCAAAAAGGGGTTTTTGACATGACGGTAAAAACCACGGTTAAAACCGGATAAAACCTCCGACTGTCAAAAACTTGCCAACCCTGCTTTTGATGTGCATTTTTACCGAAGGAAGTTTATTATTGAAAGAGTTAAGGCTTGTTGTTACCGCACTAAAGGTTCTAAAGATACAGGTTTTAGCATCTTAATAAATGTGATAAATTAAATTTTAGAATCTACAGCTTTATTTTTCTTTATACAGTCCATTGATAATCTAATGTAAAGAACCTTAACAATAATAATAATAATAATAACAACAATAATAATAGTAATTAATAATAATAATAATAAATAAAATAATAATAATAATAATAATAATAATAATAATAATAAGAACAAAAGCTAAGAAATGATTCAAAAGTGAGAAATTTCTTTCTCGTATTAAATATTTTACGCATAATACGAAAATCAGAAACGCAAAGAACAAGTGCTCCATCCAAATGTAAAGAAAAGGTAAGTAATACTGTCATTGTTTTATAAAGTGCATTTGGGTACATCAGCCAGACCATTTTTGCATACAAAACGCAACAGCGAGTTCATAAATTTGTTGAAAGAGCTATTTTTACCACATGTGCCGGTCCAGAAGCAAACATTTTGAGCAAGAATAACTCAACCAATGCATTTGCAATTGCTTTCCTTTTCGCTTTGGGAATTGATTTGCATTATTTTTCTCCAGATTACAGATGCGGCGACGGACGATTCTTCAGCCCCGTTTACAGTTTCAAGACCCTCAAGAAAGGCACCGATTGGAGTCCTCGGGTCGTTATTTACGGCGACCTCGGCTTCAAGGACGGGGTCTCCGCGAAGAAACTCAAGGAGGAGGCTCTCAACGAGAGCGTGGACGTCATGATACATAACGGTGAGCAATGTTGTTTAAGGGGTCACAGGACCTCAAAAATGATCAAACAACCATAAATTTTTATTGCTTATTTCAAAAGTAAAAGTTATTTAAAACACTCGGGAAAAGAAGCGTTGTTCTAGATCAGGGGTGGCCAACCTTTTTAGGGAGAGTGCCACTGTCTGGAGAGAAAAAGCCTACAACTGAAAAATTTCCTACAACTGAAAAATTTTAAAAAGTCAAAAATAGATTTTAGGTTGGCTGACTATGTAATTCTTACTCAAATCAAACATTTTTTCTCGTAAATCTGAGTAATTGAAATTAAAATGATAATAAAGATAAAACAAGTCCGAACTTAAGAGTTATCGTTAATAAACACTCTTATAGGTTCTTGTCAGCGGAATTATACTTAAAATAGAAACAAATAACATCAAACATTCTATTCTAAAACTCAAACAGTCTGCACTTAATATGGTTTATGAGTATGTATCTTTTTTACCAAGTCTTTAATTTTAGGATTAGTTCTTGAGAATCCTAAGTTTAAATGATTTAAGTGCTATCAATTAATATTCAACGGTATGTAGATTTTTATGCATTCATAACAAAAAATATCGTTAACACAAATATTTATAACAAAAAACATCGGGTTTTTACTCAAAAAATATTTGTTTAGAAACGTATATTGAACCAAATCTACAACAGCATGAGACTGCTAAAGTGTGTAAATGTGAAAAAAAATTTTGTTGGTACAAATTTCCGTGTATGACTTTCGGTTGAAGAAAACTTTTGTTGAAGAATATTTGATTACCAATGAAAAAGGTTAGTAATTCCGATTTGGATTTCAGGAGGAAAGCATGTAGTGTCTTGCAGAGAAATAGACAAAGAATTTGAAAAGATCAGCATTTTTTTTTTTTTTTTTTTTTTTAATCATCCTGAAAATCATCAAACCTAACACTGAATGAATAAAAATAGGTGTAAAATTTTCTCCATATATCATTGGAAAATCATTAAATTTGGGTTGGTATTTTCAGTATTAATTTTTATGTTTTATTCTTTTTTCTCCAAAGTAGAGAGTAAGAAACTGAAGTTTCATCATAAAAGAATGTAAATGGCCTACACTGGATTAGGAAACTTTTTTCTGTACAATCTTAAATTTAAATTACTTAAACGCCGGATAAAAAATAGCTAAATTCAATTGCTATTCTTCATTAATAAGTAGCAAGTCCTCATTGCTTTCCTTCCAGATATTTTAAAAAACACACTCCCTAAAATTCTAAAATCTTATAACTATTCCCCCCCCCCCGTAGCTATCACACATTTCAATGAATGAGTAACTTGCTATATTCTCCTCTTTCTTCTGGGGAAAGTTCACAAAACATTCCGAGCTCTAATTCGTAGTTTGTTAATACAGTGAACTCTACATGGTCACCAACAGAGAAAAAGTCTTCCTTGGCAAGGAAACTTTCGGCAAAGAGTTTGTGATAGATAATTCGGTGACACTTATGAAGTTTTTTCCCCAAATTACTTTCAAGCAATATAACAAAAATAATTTAAGGGTCTTCATTTCTGCAATCATACCGAATTTCATCCAATCTGGTTTCCTAATTTTAGTTGCTGAGTTATTTTTTTCTTTTTTTTTTAATTTTATCACCCGTAGCTGAAATTATTGGAGATCAAGAATCCATTCTGCAGCATTGAAAGTTTCATTTGTGTTAAGCACAAATATGCTTTACAAAGAGTTGTAGTGTCGCAGCTTTCATTGGATGTCCAAAGCTAACGCCAGTGCTTTGCAATATTGTAGTTCAGACAATTTGTAAGTCAGCCTCCTGACACTCAATCGTCATAATATCATTGCATTTATCAATGTAAAGGTTTTAGTTTTCATCAATATTTTTGAGATCGACATTTTTTCCTCAATTTTAGAATTTATTTCAAAAAGCCTTCGCGTGCCACTGTTACTGCTTTGCCGTGCCACAGTGTGGCACGCGTGCCGCGGGTTGGCCACCACTGTTCTAGGTCAATTATTTAAAAAGTTATTCATCACTTTCGAGCATGCACGCTATATGTTCTAATGGAAAAACAAAACTTTAAAATTTTTGTTCTTGATGATCAGTTTTTAGTGCTTCCATGTTCCTGGAATCGTTAAGGATTTTTTTTCTATTGAAGATACAGCTTTAAAACAATATTTTTTGCACTCAGGATAATAAACTTAGTAAAACTGTATATTGAATAAACATTTTATAAAGAACTAAAATATTTAGAGCTTGTTTAACCTCTAAAAACAAAATTTTCTAAGAATTTTTTACATGAAAGGTCACAAAATATTTTGAAATAAATGTACAAGAAAACGAATGCACAAATTTTTAGAGGTGATTCTCGTGATCATTTATCAAAAAAAAATTTGAAATAAGTACAAAACCAGAAAGGCCTTAGGGTTTTTTAAAAATTGAAATTTTCTTAAAGTTTTCAAATTTTTAAAAGCAGTGGGCAAAATTTTTAATGTTTGAAAACAAATTATTGATTGTTAAATAAAAATATTTTTGAAAAAAAAATTGAACCGACTTCGGAACTTCACTCGGCAAGTGCTCTAAAAAGTAAAAAATAATTTTATTCTTTGAACACCATCGACACTACATTTAAACATAAGTTTTGAAGTCTGCGCAAAAACACAACATCGAATCATACAAAACTATAATTTAACTATGTATATAAATTGTAATGAATCCAGGTTCTTTAATCGCATTCGCATACACTACATCGACAACCATATATTTATGTAATGGTACAAATATTCAGCTCTTAATTTTCAGTGGTTTCTCTGAAAAATGTTGGCAAAATGTAGTTAAACATCATTTCACCTATAGTTTTTGCACCGACTTCAAAACTTATGTTTAAATGTGTTTCGATGGTGTTCAAAGAATAAAATTATTTTTTACTTTTTAGAGCACTTGCCGAGTGAAGTTCCGAAGTCGGTTCAATTTTTTTTTTCAAAAATATTTTTATTTTATTCTTTTTAGTGTAAATGTACATATGAAATAAGGTAATGTTTCCATTACAAAACTTCACCTAATTTGCTTCAATAAATGCTTCATAAAATAAACTATATAAGGAAAAAAAAGAATTAAAGTATCAACGCGTCTAAAATTTTAAACGATTGACACTAAAAAATAATCCTTGTTGTTATTCTCTGGTATTTATTTGTGTACTAGTTTAATCAAAGGCTAAATATTAACGGCTTTTCAACTAATTTACTAGCTGCGTGGCCCGGCGTTGCACGGGCTGTAATGTAGTGAAGGCAGTTTGAGAAAACTACTCGCCACCAAGGCGGCTCGCCTTTAAAGTAATGAGAAAAGTTTAAACAGTTTACTCGCCGTCAAGGCGGCTCGCCTTTACAGTAGCGAGGAAAGTTTCAATAAACTACTCGCCGCCAAGGCGGCTCGCCTTTACAGTACCAAGGAAAAGTTTAATAAACTACTCCCCGCTAAAGCGGCTCGCTAAAAAGCTTTCCTGCATCAAAGAATCAATCGAATTATTTGCACATGCTTCCTCAAAAATAAAGACGATGTCGAGTAGCGCATACTTAGCACTCTCCCTAAATAACAAATAAAATTCCTTTCCAAAAACAATTATTTCCAAACCGCAATTATTTCCTTCCTGTAAAATTAATTGCAAAATTCTAAACGAAAAAGTTCTTTTAATATTTGGATCGCAGCCAAAAAAAGTCCCTTCTAAAAACAGCAATTGCAATTTTATTTAAAAACACATTTTCAAAATGGTACCAGAGAAAAAATGTCATTAATAATTAGAATAAAAACAATTGTTAGAACTGTGTTATAACACGTATTCAAAATGACAATGGAAAAAAATAACTCTTTCATTTTAAAAAGTTCAATTTAATTAACGTTTTAATTTAAAATCGCAACGGAAAGAAATAAATATCTTAGAATTTTAAATAGTTCAATAATTTAATTAACGTTTTAATTCAAAATGGCAACGGTAGGAAATAAATATCTTGGAATTTTAAACAGTTCAATAATTTAATTAACGTTTTTCTTCAAATGGCAACGGTAAGAAATAAATGTCTTGGACGTTTAATCATTTATTAGGCTTAATCGCTTTAAACTTGACTACTTATTAATTGATATCTTCGCTAATTAAAATCGTATAATCATATAGATTGAAACTAATGAAGCCTGAAAAATTACCTATCTATCGGTACCTGGTTCGACTTTCAGTTCATTGGCGTTCAGGAGAAATAAGCGTGACATAGAAAGATAGAAAGATAGTTAGATACTCAGTTTTTAATATAAGTAGATATTTCAAAACAACACTAGATTCTCGCGGTTCTTAAATTTTACGACGTATTACGTACGTGGGCCGCTAATGAGTTTCATGTTTGCTTCAGTTAAGCCTTCATTCAAAATTTTCATTATCATTATAATAACTGTTTCATATTAATCACGTTTTGTAACAATGGATTTCATATTTAATCATTTAGGACAAATCGCTTTAAATTTGAGCAAAAATTTGGAGATTTTCCTCACTTTCTTCAGAATTCCTGTATCAAACCTCATGTAAATTAAGACTAATAAAACCTGAAATATTACGAATGAATTAGTACTTGGTACGACTTTCAGTTCGTTGGAGTTCAGGAGAAAAAAGCAGGACATAGAAAGATACTCGGTTTAAAATTTTCAAAAAGATCTTAGAAATGAATTTCATTATGCAATCCAGAGAAGCCTAGCGTTCAAAATGGTCATTATTACGATTACTGTGATCCCAATTTCTTTTTTGAAAGATTTCTTCAGGTTCCCGTTATCGAACCCGGACCACGAGAGGATGGGACCAATCGGAAAGAAAGACCTTTCTATCAAAAAAATAATTTTTGAAATCGGTCCAGGCATCTTCGAGTAATCTTATAACATACAAAAAAAAATTTCTCCGACGAATTGTATTACCTCCTCCTTTGTTGAAGTCGGTTACTAAATGTAGAAACAATGGTTACAAAGAGTTATAGTATCTTTCACATAAATTTAAGAAAACTGTTATAAAAGTACTGTGAGCCCTAATTTTTTTAAATAAAAGAAAAAAAAAGTTTGTGATAAAAATATGAGTTGTAATAGCTTACTACAGTTGAGTCTCGATAATTCAAAGCCTTATAACTCGAATATAACTTTATCTCGAAGTCTTCGTTGATTCCCAAACTCTTGAGAAGGCAGCAAGAACTTCCTATAACTCGAATTTCATTGATCCTCATTGAAAAATAGGTTCGCTGTAGACGCAAAAGACATGTCTGCAATCATTTGCTTTTTCTCTGATTAATGAAGGTATACGGTCTGGAGTTCTCGAGCCACTATAAACGGGAGTCTGTTCAAAAGAAGGGGGCTCCTGGAAGAAACTCAAGGAAAAGGCTTCAAACGAATCCGTATAGACAATGATGCATAAAGACGAGAAAAGTTAGTCGATTCGATATCTTTATCAGGCGTAAATAAAATCAGTACCTAAGGGATTAAAATATATTGTGAACAGCTTCCATTCATAATCTCACTTATTTTTAAACCAAAAAGGAGTGAAAATCGTAGAAAAACGTGTCTATAATAGTTATTAGTTTTTCTTCTTTCATTGACTGGTTTGTTTTTTTACGAAAATACCAATAGGAGAAAGCGGGTCATTTTTAAATTGACTTGAATTTCAAGAATGGAATCATGGCGTCGACTGCAAGATTAAAAGTTTTAAAGCCGGATTTTCGGGGGCTTGTGGCCTCATTTCGGAATGTTTTCGTTCTTCAGATATACATCATGACTACCATTAGGGGAAATAGGCACTTCTGGAGATTATGCATGATTTAAAATATTTGAAATAAGGTATTAGCATTTCACGTAAGCAGAAAAATTGCTCAAATCTAAAGAACAGCTTGTTCTTTTAAGACTCGAGTACTTTATCCTTATTTTTTCTTAACACTCGCCAAACCACCGGAATAGTACTTGCACAAAAATCATCGTCGAGGTTTGTTGTGGCAAACGTTGCTCATTTCACACGCTGAAATGAAAACATTGCGTTATGGCATATTACTGCTAAAAACAATTGCAGCTTAGTCTAATTTATTTTCATTTTGATGTTATATTAGTGGCCATCACAATACCAATCAAGTTAACAACTAAGTATTTTTTGTATTTTTTATAAAAAGCATCCTTAGGGCTAGAATAGCATTCTTCAACTTTAAAAAAATCTTTAAATAAGTTATTGTCCCATAGATTTTGTCGTCTTTCATTCTTTTTGCGATGCTAAGACTCCAGATCAAAATGAAGAAAACAATTTCTGAAGGACAACAATCCGTGAAAACTACCATGAGAATCATTCAAATCCTAATTTTTCGCGTAGAGATAGTCCCTTAAAATTAACAATAGAATGTGATTAACATTCCATGAATATTAAAATTGAATAGAGCTTTTATTGACCATCCTCGAGATAAAAAAAAATGACAGCTAATTATACAGTGAGGAATTGAATAATTACGGATTTGTGTGCTACAAAACTCGCACTAAATGCAATTAATGTTTCTATAAATTATTTTGTTTAACGCTATTAAATGCATAAAATATTGAACGCAGATCAAAGAGAGTTCTTGTTATTCACGACAAATAATGCACAAAACTGGGGGAAAAGAGAGAATTGCTATCATGTTCTATTTAACAAAACGAAATCTCAAAAACAACACTATTGACTTGTTTTTCATTTAATTGAAACATTCAATGACATTACACTAACTATTATAAATGTGGCGGTATAAATAATTCTAATAATCTATCATAAAACCCTTATTCTTTGAAATGATTAAATCGCCGTTTACTTCCGCGATTAAATTGGAGCAAAGTATACAAATTATTCCTCAAATCACATTTCCAAAACTTTGTAGGTCATACAACGCTCTTATAATTTTGAGAAGAACGAAATTACGTTGACAGCTCATTTTTAATGAAGCACTCACAGTCGAGTAGAGGCACGCGAATGACGTGACAGCTAATGACAGATTATCCAGTTAGACTTCGCCGATTTTGTTCTTTAAATCGGTGGTAGCGTTTATTTTGTCAGGTTCGCGCTACCGGCGCAAGAGATTTCCTTCAGCCGGCAGTCATGTTTCACTTTTAACCCACTTGAGAGTTTGAAGAGTGTAATTCATCACTTTATTCTGTTTTCCGAATGAACTCGCGCTGAACTCCGCGTTGAATTGATAAGTTGAGCCACGACTTGAGATATGTTTATCTCTGTTTCGAGTGATAGGGAACAGGCCCGTTATTTCAAATTTTCTAGGGTGGGGGGGGGGGGGGAGGAGGGTACTAACCAGGGACGTCATTTCCAGTTTTTCCGGGGGGGGGGGGGGGTTCCGGGGAGCAAAGGGTAAAAGCACAATACAATTTCACCAGAAAACAACAAAAACCACGCCCACTTATAAAAGTAAATACATTGATTTCTCAAAGTCAGGGGAGGGCAAATGACCCCCCCTGCCCCCCCTAAATGACGGACCTTGTGCAGACCCAATACAAACTTTAATGAAAAGCAACAAAAATAAACGACCCTCCTCCACTTGTATGTAAATAGATTTATTTCTCAGAGCCGGGGGGAGGGAGGGAGGGGGCAACTGACCGCTCCGACCTCCCAAAATGACGGGCCTGATAGGGTGAGCAAATTGGCGCTGAGACTTCGGTTTCTTTCGTAGTTGTTTTTAAAAAAAATATTTCAACTCAAATCCGCGACAATAACGCGTTTATTTTTCTCTGAACTAAAATTGAATAATAATAATAATATAATAGTAAACTAATAATAATAAAAAGAAGAATAACCAGGTAAACATTGTCAAGGTCTTAACTCAACTAACCAGAGCCTTGCTATACTATTAGTGCCATTAGGGAACAATTGTGCGAAACAGGGGATCTTGGCTCTAGCGCTTCTTTCCGGTTTTATGAGAATTTTTACATATTAGCCGGAATTTAGACTATTTTACAGTTTAGAAGCAATTCTTTCCTCACCATTCTTTTGTTGTAGTCTTCAGGAGCCATATTAATGTACCGTAGGGGTGGTGGGAAATATGGACGACCATTTGGAGGTTGAGAGCAGATACTATAGTTGATTGACCACACTTTTTCCCGACATTTTTGACCCCCCTACCCCTTTGCCATGATGTGTCATACTTCACCATACTCCTTCCTACTTAGTCACATGTTACACTATTTAACATAAACATATTCTTGTATATAATGCGTGATGTCACACTTCTTGTTACCCACTCCCTCCGCCTTGTTACAAACTACTCTTGGTTTTGGACAGCCCAAAAACAAATTTCTAAAATTAGATGTGCAGATATGACGTTGCACAAGCTACTTTTAATAAATATTAATTCATTTTGGGGGGGGGGGAGAAGGGAACACGCAAATAAATAACACTTAAGTAGAATTAAAGTATGCATGAATTTTCGTTCAGTATTGTGCTTTATTCAATTGAGAGATCGGTTAGAAAGCTTTTTTTGCCCTCATTCCCCCACCGTGATTCTTCAAAATAGTGTTTTCGTGACTTTTTCAACACTGATTTTAAAGGTAAATAAGAATTTCCATCAAGAACTAAACGAGCCTACTTTCCCATATACCAGAATCGACTTTCTAGCATCTGATCCATATTCTCGAAAAACAAAGGCAGAATTATGACAAACATACTTTTTTAACATTTAAAGCGAACTTCTAAATATTTTTCTTCTCTCATGTGATAAAACAGAAAAATGAAATGGAATGAACTGACAAAGAACGTTTAACAATGCAGCTAATACATTTCTTCCATAAAAAATTCTACAATCTCTTTAAATAAATAAAGAAAGAAAGAAAGAAAAGGAGAAAAATAAAGTAACTTAAAATTAAAAAAAAACACATGAAAACATCTAGATAAATACATTTAATTTGAAAAAAAAAAGTAATTTTTTGCTCTTTCTTTTATGAAAAAAAAATGTACCTCGGATTTTATTTGGCCCCCTTACACATCTCAAATCATCTCAATAATCGTTATTTCTCTGCAAAAACCAGGGCTGCGGACCCGGAGTCAGACTGATTTTGAGTCGGCCGGAGTCAAAGACTTTATTTATTCCAAAAATCAGAGTTGGAGTCGGTCATTTTTCCTCCGAGTTGGAGTCGTAGAGTTGGATTTGGATAGTTTTGGGGTACAGTAGGAGTCAGAATCGGAGTCGAAGGCTCTAAAACTCTAGAAGACGGAGTCTGAAGTTGGTCATTTTCCCTCTCACTCCGCAGCTCTGTTAAAAACACTTACGCTTTGAATTAATTTTACTTTAGTTCGGTCATTTTTGTCTCTGACATGTTATATGTATGCAAGATTGGGTATTTTAATTTTTATTAGCTAGTAACTTTTTTCTGTATCTTAAAACCAAAAATTGAGTAAATTTTAGAATCTGCATACTGTTTTCAATTTTTCAGTACCAAAAAAATATATATATGTATATTTTTGTGTTGTTGGTTTTTAGATAAACAGTTTGAAAATCTCCCGTAGCCATTTATGTTCAAAATTTTTGAATTCTTCAAAAAGTAGCCTTAAAGTCTTCATCAAGGGCTTTTTTCAACAAAGTTTGTTTGAAGAAAATATGTCCAAAACTTGAGAACTATATTTGCCATAAATTTTCCCTTGGGCAATAGTATATATATATATATATATATATATATATATATATATCAGGCACGTGCCGTCATTTAATGCCTAGGAGGGTAGGCAGATGCGAAGATTTGTGGAATAATATAGATCTTTAAAAAAGCATAAAATGTAAAAAGTAGTAAAAAAATATGAATATGAAAGATGTTTACTTACAATACAAATAAAATACATATATGCAGGAATATTCGCCTGCATATA
The DNA here is from genome assembly GCA_038373865.1 of Uloborus plumipes. Lineage (NCBI taxonomy): Eukaryota > Metazoa > Arthropoda > Arachnida > Araneae > Uloboridae > Uloborus > Uloborus plumipes. The sequence goes on from JAXGGA010006288.1 coordinate 66,371, forward strand.
TGTATATAATTTATATATCTCATTTCCATATTGGATACAGTTTCAACTTAATCCTACGAAAAAGCGGGATATAAAAAAAACCTAAAACAGTTGAAAATTATTGCATTTGATAAAAAAGAAAACACGACAATGGAGTAGCAAACTGTAAGCATTCAACAGTACTGTACAAAAGACGATATCAAGACCGTAGAAACGCCACAGACTCTACAGGCACAGTTCTGCGCATCACGTAGTCAAGTTTCGGCAGAGAAAAGAAGAAACCGCAAAGGCACTTTTCGGACAGCCTTTCGTTGCAGCTTTTCGAGCATTAGGGGAGAAAAGCGCGGGGCACGTGCACTTCCTAATACTACGCACAGTATAGATACAGTGGTTGAAAAGCAGCGGTAGTCGGTGCTTTTTAAGGAAGAAAAATAAACATTTCCGGGGTTTTTTCTGCTCTATTCGTTGTTTAATGCCTTTATATTTCCAAATCAGCGCATTACATGTCATTTAATGAAATTAAAAAATTGGTATGTTTTCTTCATGGGTAGGCACTGCCTACCTTGCCTACCCAGACGGCACGTCTCTGATATATATATATATATATATATATATATATATATATATATATATATATATATATATATATATATATATATATATATATATATATTATATATATATATATATATATATATATATATATATATATATATATATATATATATATATATATATATATATATATATATATATATATATATATTGAAACAGGCAAATAAAATGAAAAGATGAAAACCAAAATACAAAAGCGAACCAAAGCGTAGCATTTCATCAGGGTTAAGACCATACTTTGGTTCGAAAAGGCTCTTTCTATATAACATGTGGGAGGATCCCAAAAACATGTTATCTCCCCCGAGAGCCTTGAAAGAAACCAAGAAAACACAGAACACTCACCTTCAAACGGAAGGAACAAGGAATGTAAAAAAGCACCTGAACATATCCCGAAGATAAAAACATCTGAGTGATACTGGAAACTATGCATGACGCAGGTAGGAAAAAAAAGTTACGGTTACAGTATATTGACAGGACACAGCCCAGCTTTTTTTAGATAATTAGAATAAAAAGATGACGGAACATTATTGTATTGTATTGTATATTTTAATTATATGTATTTCTGTATTCTGTATTTATATATATATATATATATATATATAAATACAGTATACAGAAATACATATAATTAAAATATACAATACAATACAATAATGTTCCGTCATCTTTTATCCGTCTCTCATATATATATATATATATATATGTATATATTTTGAACTGCTCAAAATTGAGCAAAAATGGTTCGAATCAACAAATGAAATACGTGAATGAAGTGCCCTCCTCGAGATCATTGAAAGAAAAAAAAAAAAGTTTGTTCGAACTGAACTGTTCTTTCAAAAATTATTGAAGGGGGGGGGGGGGGCGCACAGACGGCTCAACAGACACACATTTCCCCTTTCTCAGAACCCAACTTTTAACCTTTCGACAATAATTACATTTAATTTATTTTGACTTTTTTTCTTTGTGCAGTACAGCCGCGTTTATCCGGACTAACTGAAACCGAAGCCAATCCGGATGATCAAAAATCCGGATAATCCGGGTAGTATGGGTATAATAAGCAAAGAAAATCCGAAAATAAGCTAACTTCTCAAAAATGTTCACATAATTTCTAAACGAAGTATTGATCCAGTGTCTACTGGTTCAAACGCAAGGGTCGTTTGAGAAAAACACTCATTTTAACGCTTTATCATCATAGTTCAGCTGCAGTGGTGTTATTCAGATTATCATACATTATCAAGCTATCTATGCAAAAGCTTTATCTTTGGTCAAAATAAAAATTGAATTGTCTGCGTAGTTATAGTTACGTTTTTGCTATCATTATTTAAAATTGTCAGAATGAACATTAAACAATATGAACACATTTTTTTTTAAAGTTACAAATTTGATCCGGATAAACGAAGACCGGTTGAACGAGGTTCTACTGCACTTTGCGACAGTTTTGTGATGCATTAAGCCACCTTTAATTTCTTTATTCTTTTATTAATTAATTAATTCATTTATTTATTTCTTCACTTACTTATACATTTGAGCAATAACGATTGCTTAACTCCCTACTTGACCAAAATTTATGTTCCTTTGATTTTTCAGATTAGTTGTTTTTAATATTTATTGAAAGAAACAAATTTTCTACGTCATGCAACACTCTGAAGAGTAGTATCCGCTTACAATTTATGATTGAGAAAAACAAAACTTGAATGTAAGGCGTCAAAATTGGAATACATGTCAAGGGCTGGATGCTGATTTTTTTATTTTTTTATAATGAATAGGGAAGTAAGCATAAAGCAGGCAGGCCTTATATGCATCCTAAAACCTGTATAACAAACGAACTCATTGCCCTGCATTATGCTAGTGCTGTAAACATACACTAGTGACGGCAACATTTAGTCGAGAGACAAATGTCAAAAGATTTAATAAGTAACTGGAAAGGCAGTTTTGCGTTATAGGGAGCACATTTTTTTTTTTCAAATTGTTTTTGAACGCATAAACCGATTAAATTTTGCATGCATGGCCAACTTAAGCGTAATTGTCACTAAGCTTTTATATGCATACTTTCTTTGATGAAATCTACTGCAAAAATTGAAAATAACTATGCAAATTTTTGATTTTTTAATTCCATGCGTTATTTTACCATTTACAGATGTTAAATTTTGAAACAATAATGAATAGATGTTTTGAATCGTGTTTTTGCAGCATAAGATACTTTTTTTTAAAAAAACTGTTTTTATTAAAGTTTTTTCTTTCATTTATAGGTGACATTGCCTATGATCTGCATACGGTGAGAAACTTTGCTTTTATTTATACATTAAACTTGCTTCTTTTGTACCACTTTATTATACACCTCATATTTTGCGAATCTCCTTAATCACCAGACAACTAGTAAATTGTTATTCAACAGGCTCAAAGTTTTGAATCTGTCATCATTTGTTACATAAAACAAGCTCATAAAATTTCATTTTAAATAAGGTTGAACGAATTAGTCGGAAAATTTAACGAAGTTAAATTAGTCTAACCTCGTTAATTCGACCACCATTAAAACGAATTACTGCAAAGACGACCCAAGGAGCATTAACTCATCGGATTTTGCTCGGCCGATCATCGAACTCCTCGTAAACTGATCCCGTAACGCACGATGACATCGTTCCGATCAGTATCCGAGCACGGTTTTCGATGAGCTACGACTTTTCATCGGAAAGCGATATCCTTCCGATCAACTTTCCCGATGAAAATAAGCCGAGCATCCAAAATTGATCCTAAATTCATCGGCACGGGACTACAATGCTCGTAAATTGCTCCAAATCTCATCGTATTTCGAGCAAAACTCATCGGATTTTGTTGCTCGGATTCTGTTTGGCCGATGAGACATATTGGAGCAATTCCCGATGAGAACTCATCAAATCCGATCATCGGCCGATGAGAATTTTATCGGGTTTCGATGAATGGACGATCATCGGCCGATGAGATTATGCTGCTAAGAGAACTATATTTCCAATCCCCGCCTCATAGTTTCTTTATCAAAATTAGAATGGTTCACAGTTGTGCTTTTGTTTTTTTATAAATTTTGTAATTTTTCTTCTTAGAAAGAGTTCTAAAATCTTGAAACGCTCCCCATTTTTACCTTTCTTCACTCGCAAAATCTCAGTGAAAGACAAACATAAAGCAAGGTAACTAGAACTGTAGATCGTCTGCTGAAATCCCATCTTCCCGTTAAGTCTCCACGATCGTACGTAAGGGGGATCTCTGGGGTAACAATTTTCACCCATTCCAAAATATTTCCACATAAAGTAAGGTAAACTACCCTAGCAGCATCATCTCATCGGCCGATGATCGGCCATTCATCGAAACCTGATGAAATTCTCATCGGCCGATGATCCAATATGTCTCATCGGCCGAGCAGAATCCGGACAGCAAAATCCGATGAGAATACGATGAGATTTGGAGCAATTTACGAGCAGAATAGTCCCGTGCCGAGGAATTACATCGGGAAACTTGATCGGAAGGATATCGTTTTCTGATGGAATATAGCTCGGCTTATTTTCATCGGGAAAGTTGATCGGAAGGATATCGCTTTCCGATGAAAAGTAGCTCATCGAAAACCGTGCTCGGGTACTGATCGGAACGATGTCATCGTGCGTTACAGGATCAGTTTACGAGGAGTTTGTTGATCGGCCGAGCAAAATCCGATGAGTTGATACTACTTGGGTAGAGTGGTAGATCACCTGCTAAGGAACTATATCCCCGGTAAGTCTTTCCGAAAACAGGTGGAAGAGGATCTTTGGGGTAGAAATATACACCAATTTCAAAAAATTTCTACTTGCAGCAGAGACGAACATAAAGTAAGGTAAATACTGCGGTGGATTAACTGCTAAAGATCCATTTTCTGTCTCCACGAGGAAAAGTGTTGGCGATCTCTGGAGTGGCAACATATACGGGATCCCAAGGAAAAGACATACAAAGCAAGGTAATTAGAGTGTTAGAGCCTCTAAAGAATTTCCTATGTGCAA
>JAXGGA010006289.1:0-70964 GCA_038373865.1 Uloborus plumipes
AGTAAAGGGCGTTGAAACGCCATTTTTTTAAAGTTTGAGACCACATTTGTGATGAAAGTAGCCTGGTCTTGCGAAAACAATCCTCTGGAAAGTGATTTTATTAATGTTAATTAGTTTAATCATGAAACATATTAGTTATTATGTCCACGATTTGTGACTAAATTTATAGGTAGTTTTGTCACTAATTATATTCTAATAACTTTGTAGATATTACGCATCAACGTGCACATACATAGTCCCCTGCCTAGTTATACTAAGTAGGGGACTTATCCCTTATCATAATTTATAAGAAAAACACAAACATCAATTGGCCCTCTTTCGAACCAAAGTAATAAATTCATTTCCTGAGCTATATTATATTCAGTGGCGTACTCAGGGGGTGGGCTGATAGGGCTGCAGCCCCCTCCGAAATTATCAAAAAAGAATTTGAAACATTTTAGCTATTACCTTTTTTCTTTTTTCCAAAACCGCGACATGAGAAAAATTTTTTGCAGAGAAAATTTAATTATAGGACAAAATTTAAAGAAAGAAAATGAAGAAAAATATTTTTTTTTTTTTGACATGTCCAATGTCTATTTTACAGTTTGTCACCGTTTAACTACCTTATAATTCCATTTTGTTCATTTTTATTTCAAATTTCTTTCAGAAGCACCGATTAATGCTTGTTCATTCATCTGGTTCTGTTCAATACTTTTCAACACATGTAATTGAAACACAACATTAGAAACAATAGTAAAATAAATGACAAAATTAATGTTGTTAAAGCATAAATTTGCCAAAATATTGTATGCACTTGTTGGGAACCACTACTTTAATTGAGAGAATTTTTCAAATTTTAATTTTATCTTTTTCTGTTTTTATCAAAATGCTTTACTTCTCGGCCACAACAATAATAAATTTTATTGCTAAAAAAACTTAATAATGTATTTTTGTCATCTTAATTTAGCATCGATATCAGAAATTCAAAATAATTTCCTTTCTTAGCTACATTTTTGAGGTAGTAGACTCTACTCTCTAAGTCTCAGCTCAGCCCCCCCTAAAATGATGTATGCGTACGCCACTGATTATATTAATCATACGAACATTTCAAAAACCCATGCACGGACAGATTCTGTATGGAAAATGACGAGTTCTCTGAGAATCGCCCATATAAAGCATGAACGTTGCGTTTCTACTTTATTACGTTAAATTAGACCTAAGATATGATTACATTCGAATAAGTTCTGGGAGACACTTTAAACAATAGACAAAATGCAAATATGAAAAAATTCTTGATTAAACATTCAAATTAAATTTGTTTTTCTACTTAGAAAGCTTCTAATGTTTGACTTTTTAAGTAAACTTTCTTCTCGCAATCTATTTGAAAATTATAAACATGTCTTTATATAAGCATCACACATGACCAGATCCCTATTATGGGTTCTCTTTTAACTTTATTCATATTGCTTTACTAGAATATCTAAAATGATTAGGAAAAAAAAAGGTCTTTAAATCCTTGTTTAAGTAACCATGCTTCATGCTCATGCTATATTTCAAGTCTCTGAAGTTATTAAGTATTCTGTGAGTAGCTCAATTTAGTTTCCAGGCTCCCAACATCCTATTTATACCACACCTTCTCGATAAAAATTAGACATTTTCTATACGTACGAAAATGTGGACAAAATAAAATTACATACAAATGTTGTTGCCATTGAACATTACTCTGCTGATACAGCAAGTCCGTCGAAAAATTCAATTTTGGAAGCAAAACAGTATCAGATATTTAAAAAAGAGATAAATTGAATTTTGACACCGTGAATTCAAATTATGTTCGCAATAACGAATTGCGATAAGTGGATAAGTGTGTGCGTAAGTGGTCATGTTTGTGTTAATATATGTGTGTCTGTGTACGTTAGGGTGGGGCGAAAAATAAAAATTTTTTCAGATTAACTTCTAATAGTTGCCAAAAGTTGTCTTTGGTGATAGTTAGCTTTTGTGCAAATTTTGAGAAAAATCGGTTAATATCTTCAGGGGGCACTGCGATCGCAAAGGTTTTACCATAGCTTTTATAGAGATTTTATGGTTAAAATATGGAAAGCAATGCTGTTAGATAATCGCATTGCATTTTTTTACTCATAAGATATATTCATGCATTCAAAATATATGAAATAACTCACAAAAATTATTTTATATGATATATTTATATTTCAAGCATCTTAAAAAAAAAACAAAACAGTGAAAAATAGTGATTTTTAGGACATTATAAAGTAAAAATTGAATTTTTTTTACAAAATGTGACATAAAAATTATGAAACTGTAAACATATGAAAACATAAAACAGCATTACTTAAAAATAAATGAAATGTGCTTTTAAAATATGTACAAAACGTACATGATACGAAACTTTTATGTGTCACAGTTTGAGCTTTCACAAAATTTTTTTTTATTTTCAAAGAAAGGCAGTTAGTTCCTTTCGAGCCTTTAAACGTGCACGAACGAAACCATCCCTCGTTTCTATTCTACTTATGGTCAGTGATGCATTCGTCACCAACTTCACGACGTGTTCCACGGATTGAATATGACAAGTAAATGTTCACATGTTTCACAGAAAATGGGGAACATCCAGGGCCTGATTACCGAATAGGCCAACTAGGCCGCGGCCTAGGGCCTCCACAACTTAGGGTCCCCTAAATGGCTAAAATTGTTGTAGTCAATACCTAAATTTGCTTTTTCCTCTGCTTATAATTGTGAAGCCTCAGTGCAAGGGGCCCCAAAAAAAGTATTTGGCCTAAGGCCCCGTGATATCTTAATCGGGCCCTGGGAACATCTCCGGTTTTCAAGTCATGTAGCTCGTCTTCAGATGGCATCATTGTTATGAGAGGTTCTGTTATTAGCAAAAGTGGCTAAATATAACGTCTTGAAACATTTTTAATATGCCATTGCAGTGGTTAATATGTAAGCGTCATGGCAGTGAATTGCTTCTTCTCCACTTAGTACTCAGATGGATGAACAACTGGTCCCCGTGAGTTCAGCGGTTCTATTGGCAAAATGTTGACAGGCTGTGAATCTCTAACTATAGTGAAATATGAGGCAGTTGAGAGCAATATGCAAAACATGCCAACTATCGACCGAGCTGACCTAAGAACAGACCAGAAATATTTACTGGAAATATTTGAAGCCGTTATTAGTACCTACCGCTCCATACATCTTTCTGAAACAGTACCTAGTTTCTGGAGTCATTCTAGATGGCTCATGACAGTCAATCAAATTTGTGCTTGAACATCGTCACAGAATATCTGACAGCAAACTGACAGCTGCTAGTTTCAGTCATTGTTAAATGTACACCTTGCTGGTTTCTCATTAAGTGCAACCCATCATGCAAGGGTGGTGCACCAAACTTGTAGCAAGTTATTCTACCAATCGCATTATTTACTAGACAACCTGTTACATGTCATTGAGCATGTTATTCAGAGAATAGCTTTTTTTTTTGTATGTACTGAAAATATTTTGCTGATAATTTTAAATGATGATCGAAAGCATGTACGGCAGTTAGTTGCTCGTCAAATTTTAAGAGTAAGAAACACCAATTCTGTGTATAGTAATGACATCTACACTTTTATTATTTTTGAGATTAACTTTTCTTCCGACTATGCAGACTTGATAAATTGGTAGTGTGAAAACGTGCTTATAACAGAACCTCCTATAATAATGATGCCATCTGAAGACAAGCTACACGGTGAAAACCGGAGATGTTCCCCATTTTCTTTGAAACATGTGAACATTTATTTGTCATATTCAATCCCTGGAACACGTCGCGAAGTTGGTGACGAATGCATCACTGACCATAAGTAAGATAGAAACGAGGGATGGTTTCTTTCGTGCACGTTTAAAGGCTCGAAAGGAACTAACTGCCTTTCTTTGAAAATAAAGATTTTTTGTGAAAGCTCAAACTGCGACACATAAAATTTTCGTATCATGTACGTTTTGTACATTTGTACCTATTTTTAAAAATATATTTCATTTATTTTTAAGTAATACTGTTTTATGTTGTAATATGTTTGCAGTTTCATAATTTTTATGTCACATTTTGTAAAAAAAATTCAGTTTTTACTTAATATTGTCCTAAAAATCACTATTTTTCACTGTTTGTTTCCTTTTAAGATGCTTGAAACATGAACATATATAAAATAATTTTTGTGAGTTATTTCATATGCTTTGAATGCATGAATATATCCTATGAGTAAAAAAAAATGAAATGAAATTAGCTAACGGCATTGTTTTTCATATTTTAACCATAAAATCCCTATAAAAGCTATTGTAAAACTTTGCGATCGCAGCGCCCCCTGAAGATATCAACCGATTTTTCTCAAAATTTGCACAAAAGCTAACTATCACCAAAGACAACTTTTGGCAACTATTAGAAGTTGATCTGAAAAAAATTTTATTTTTCGCCCCACCCTAGTGTACGTGTGTATGCAGGACATAGGTGACACCACCCAAAGGAGCAGGGATCTGTAAACGTCCAAGGAGGTGTCGAACCAGGACTCCGGGACAATGTGGCAGACTCTGGAGCCAAAGTGTAATACGGAATATGCGACATTTGAGGTCCAAAATGAAAATAAATGAGAATCTTCCATTGCTCAAAAATTAAAAAAGATATGAGTGAAATCTTTATTTAAAATATATTTTAAATTTAAACGTTTTGGTAAAAATTTATGTTTGCAACTTGCTGTTTCTGGGATATATTCACAGTAACTTTTTCTCGTAATGAAACTGAATTATTAAAAAACAAGTCATCATATTATAAATAAAGTCTTTACTTGCGATAAGTGGAAAACACATAAGGACAACGTTTAAAATGTAAAAATGCCAATAATAGTTGCAGACACGTGTTTGGATACTCCAAGGAGCCTTTTCTTCAACTAAGCGAGTTTTAAAAATATGGATAAAAAGCCAGCTGTCGAATGACACAATGGTAACAAAGCTAACTAACGTTACTAACACTAGTTTGAATATAAAAATAACAGAGCGATTACAAGTTAATATTTTCATCGGATTTAAGGAAGTTTTAGATTTTTAGCCTAATGTTAGAACATCCTACGAAACATTTTATTCTTATTACGCTTTCGCCACTGAATTATACATAGTTAATTCGAGTGGCTGTTTTCTGTTGTTTACAGTTAAAATGAAAAGTTTTTGGAGAAACTGAATGTTCAGAAATGAAAGCAGATCTCCCAAAACGTTTGGTCAAGCGAACTTTAGCCATCAATGAACGTATACTAAAAATGTTTTAACACTTTGACTGCCATGGCTATCATATGTGATATCCAGTGATATTTCCGTTGAGGCACTGGCTTATCTGATATGATAGCCAGGGTGTTTCAACACTTCAGGCCATGGCTATCAAAGATGTTATCAGTTACATGAAAATCGTATTGGAGTTTGATTGTTGGGCTCCCTACGATGTGTTAGGTATACGTGGTTTGCGCAAATTGGTATATGTGACGATTTTATGAGCTGAGTTTCATGAAAAATTAAATATTTGGAACATGCAACAAAAAAGGGAATATATATAAATAGAGAGAGAGTATGTGATAAGTATATATAAAATATCCGCGTCAGAATCAAATAAATCAAAGTCTTCATCATCCCATGAATCATAGCATCTCATAGCTGCAGCTTCAATTTCTTCAGAAGTTAACTTTCTCTTGCTCATTGTAATAAAAATTCAAATAATTCTAACCTAAACAAAATAATATAAATAAAATAATAAAAACATAAATATAAATAAAAACGTTTATTGATAAATGACGAATTTAGCTGGCTATCAAATAAGATAGCCATGGCCACGCATGGAAGAATTTACACTAACTTTCGTGGTGTGCTTTGGCTATCATTTTTGGTAGCCAGGATGAAAATCTCCCCATGTGTTACAAAATGAGTCAGATTGAAAAATATTGTTTTTATATATAGTTTTATGTTGAAAAAAATACAAATTACACAAAAAAAAGTTTGGCCCCGTGGTGAACATTTGCAATTTTGGCTTGGCAGTCAAAGTGTTAAGAAAGAGGTTTTTACATCATAAACCAGGGGTCTCCAACCTTTTTTTACTCGGGGGCCAAAGTTTTCAGTTCAGAAAACTGAAATAAAAGTCATTTTTTCCCACAAAATGTATTTTGCTTTCCAAAAGGAGTCTAAAAAAAAAGCCAAATGAGACTAAAAACTAAATCCTTGCAATGTACTACAATTTTATCAAATGAATTTTAAAGAAACTTAACAATAAATGAGGACAGAGCAAGTGCAACGCTTAGGACAATTTTTAATGAGAAGATTGCATTTGTTTACCTCTTGAAATTTCAGTCCATTTGGGGTCAAACTTTGTAGTTCCAATCATTAAAATTGATTTTAAATGTTAATTTGATAAAGAGGATCTGTACTTAGATTTAACATATTTCATTTTTGAAAATGTCTGCTCACACTTGTAGGTAGACCCAAAAAGACAAAACATAACTCGAGCGTGATTTTTTATGTTCTTAAAGTCTTTTTCCGGGAGAGAACTGTAAAATGAAAGTAGATTACCTTCTTTTTGGCATTCCAGGAAAGTTTGCCTGTTAAATTGCAAAATTTGCTCGTGTTTTGTTTCATAATGTCTCCGAACATTAAATTCTTTCAGAACAGCGACAGTCTCATTGCAAATAAGATACAATTTTTTTTTACTGTAATCAATCATAAAATAATCGCTTGTCCACTGTGCAATAAAAGCACTGCACTCAAAATCAACTTTTCGTTTTTTAAAAAGAAGCCATTGTAATGATAAATAAAACTGTAAAAATGAAAGACAATGTCCATGATCGCTATGCACTTCGTGAATCGTGAGAGCGTGATACTAAAAAAATATCAATATACTCTTGGGTTTGCAAATAAAACAGTAAGAAAATAGCCAAACAGCTTCCTGAAATTAGCAAAAAACAGCCAATATAATCGAAAACTGTCCTCTCTAATAAGGGAGTAAGGGATAAGTTTTGCAATAAACATAGGTGACAGAAGGAACGTGCACATGTTTGCCCTGGGGACAGGAAATTCCCAATGCAGGGGACTAACGGGAGAATGTGAAGCAGAGAAAAGAGATTTGTCCTCGGAAAGGGCAACAATAAGAGATGGGTATTACAGTCGAAAGAAGTGAAAAAAAAAAATTAAAAGCTTTGCATTAGTTTGAATAGATTTTTATTTATCATTTGACATATTCACTATGAGATCGACACTGTTCTGATTAACTCAATAATTTTTTTTTAAGGGGGGGGGGATTGAAAAAACAGATTTTTTCCGCGGGCCGGAAAAAATCTGCTCGCGGGACGGATCCAGCCTGCGGGCCGTAGGTTGGAGAGCCCTGTCATAAACCATAGATATTGACAAGAATCTAGGATGAACGCAGAGTTACTGTTTGAATAAAATCCTCCTCCCCCCCTCCCCCCAATTACTCACTTTTTGATAAGCTTTCAACTTTGGATTTTTTTCTTTTTCGAGTATGTTTGAAGTGTCATGTGTAACTTTTTATGATTCATAATTATTATTGTATAATTTTAAAATTATAGAAAATCGATAAAGATAGATTGAAATGTAAATAAAATTAGAACTTTTTAAGACACAGAATGATCCCTCTTTGCAATCCAAGATTGCGAAAACTGTAGTTTGTCAGGAACAAGTTCAAGTTCCCTTTTGACTCTTTGCCTTTGAAATTCAGAATTAAGTAATACTTTTCTTGTGAAGCAAAAATACCTTTGTAAAAATTTCCATTTTTTTTCAGTTACAAACATTTTAAAACTTTTTTCTAAATAACTGTGTAAACTGTTGAAAGAAACATTATCTGATATTTAGAATTGCAGAATTACTAATTTAGTTCCCAATTAAGTTTCAAACGCATTCTAAACTACAAAAAAAAAATCTACCAATCTTCCAATTAATTAACTTTTTTCATTACATAATCATTACAATAGATATGAATCTTTGGTACACTTATAATATTTTTTTTCCTGCTCTGTTCCAGAATTTAGTTTATTATTACAATTTCTTGATTAATGCTATAGTTTGATTTACTTTTTAGATTTAAAATTTAAGTGATTGATTGTAAAATGAAACAAAGTCAAACCTAATCAGGGTGTTTGATTTCGTCCGGGGCGGAAAAAACCTGGAAAAAACCACCCCGGACAAAATAGCATTTTGTCCATTTCGTCCACTTTAAAGAAAATGACAGTTCCTGATTTTAAAAAAAAAGTTTAAAATATTGATTTTTTTCAATGAGGTAATAGTTTTATTATCAAAATAAGCACACATAATTATGTATACAAACAAGTATTTAATAAACAACAGATACTATAAAAATATATTATCCATATAAAATAAATGAGTATTAACGATAAGATTTAATACTTATGAGAGCAGATAATAAATTTTAAGATGTAAATAATTTTAAGATGTTTGTTGTGAAGGAGTTTCATTGCCAACAATAAAAGTGTGTATAAAATATAAAAGTAGAAATAAAAATTTTAAAAAGTTTGATTCTCAAAATATTAAAAACTCTATAAAGTAAACATTAGTCATAAGTATCAAAAATTCATTAGTTACGTCTTCAGTATTTGAGGAATTTCTTTGCAACAGATGTAATGAAATACTGATGGGTTTCAAAAGAGTAATTAAATGTTTTACTTCTTTATATGAACCAATGTTGTTAATTATACTCCTTATGTTATCAATTTCATCTTCGTGTTCATCTATGATTTTCAAGAAAATATCTTTATTTTGCATATATGTTTCTAAGCATTTAATACGACTGTTCCACCGAGTTTCATTGGGCAGCTGAGGCATTACAATTAATTTAAATTAATTTAAAAACTCTTTTGCCACATGGTTATTTCTGAGATATTTCGAGACTTTTGCATTTGCTTCCACTCAAACTAAACCAAAACTGTTTGACATGCACTTTTTGTTGTAGTTCAGGTTCTTATTTCATATTTAGATCTTCAGTTTTGATTTAGTCTTTGAATCAAAATTAAACCAATATTTCTTGTAGCATCTAATGTATTTTCATAAACAAATGATATACATTTATATGTATATTTATTTCACACAAAATTTAACCAAAGAATTTATGAGAAAACATCATATAAAATTTACTTTTTAAGGGATTGCAATGTGTTAAATAAATATCTAAGGGGACAGAATACTCTTTAATTTCTTTTTAAAAATATGTATTAAAGAAAAACTTTTTTTTTCTGTTTGTCTACTCTATAATAATGTAATTACACTCAATAGTTTATTCATTATGTTAAATTTTATTTCTTTCAACTAAAATTAGTTAAAAATCAATGGGTTAGTTGCCATTCTATTTTGGGAAATAGGTAATGGAAGACAGGGGTGCCCACAGGGAGGGATTATGGCGCAAGTTGCGCCATCAAACTTTTTGGGGGGGATTTTTTAAAACTAAGTTATTAATTTACTTATTTATTTAAATTATTTACTGATTTTTTTTAATAAAAATTATTCATTAATTAATATTTTTAATTAAAATTAGTTCCTTTATTTCTTTATTATTATTATTTATTTATTTATTTTTTATGTGTGTGTGTGCTTGAAACGTCTGGAAGAGAAAAAAAGTGATTCTGTTCTACGCATAATTAGTACTTTTAGAAAATTAATAATAAATAAAAAATAAATAAATAATATTTAAAAGAATAAATAAATAATATCTAAAAAAATAAATAAATATAAAAAAATAATATTTTAAAAAATAAATAAAATAAAAAAGGGAGGTAAAAATAAAAAGCACAAGAGGGTTGTGAACATTTTTTTGGGGGGGGGGGGGGAATTTGCGCAATTGAGCTTGGGTGGATGGGCACCCGTGATGAAAGAGTGATACTAATTGTACATCATAAAGTTTTTATACATCAAATGTAAGAAAAAATGTTTTTTTTTATTTATTTCTTTTCATTTCATCCATTTTGTCCAATTTTGTCCCATTTCGTCCGTTTTTTCCGGCGTCCCGGACTTTTCGCAAAAAAGTGGACGAAATGACAACCCTGAACCTAATACACTTTTTTTTCTTTCTAAAAGACATAAATTCTGAGAAGTAATTACCTCTGATTCTTTGAAAAAATTGTTTATAATTTTATTATAATAAATATTTTGTTATAATAAAATTAAATTAATAATTAATAATTAATTTTATTATATTAATTATAATTGATTTTATAATTTGAGTGGATAAATACCTATATGCTCACACATTTAAGTTTTATGGTACCTAATCAAATGATGCAATATTTAAACATGCATGCGGATGTTTAAAATAAAAAAATAAACCGAGTAAAAATTACTTAAATACGCAATTCATTGCACTGATGGTTCCATAAACTACGTGTCCTCTCGTCAATGCCAAATAATTATAGTAATAAAATTACAGCTCAATTTCAAGTTGTTGAAAATTTAAGAAATTTAGGTTAGAGCCCGCACTTTGTTGGGGGCTCCAGGCCTGCAAAAAGTTTCTCTGTTTGTATTTTTAAACATAAAAGAAAACTATACTAGACAGCAACTTAACGTCACTGAACATCACTACGGGCGGAGCCAATAAGAGCTCAGAAGCAGTCAGCGATCTCCTCTCATTCGCCAAGTAGGCTGTGACGTTTTATCTAGCTCATTTTTCATAGGCTAACGTCACGCAAACGTCATACTGACGTTACGATGTTTTTGTCAAGAAACGTTGCAGTGTAGTATAAATGAAAATTCATTTTCAAGTACTCGAAAGCGGGCAGGCGGGCGATCTTCGGGGATAGAGCCCTTCCTACAATCACCCAAAAAAGATTTGGAGGACATAATTTTTTGGGGCCCCTCTCAGATGCAATACTGGAATATACGCCGCTACAACCTCTGTTTCGTTTTCTGTATTACTTGCATGAAAAGTTTCCTGTAATAAGAACTATGTGCCTTACCAGGCTATGTGCCTCACGTATGTGTACTTAACAATGACCTACAAACTATGCATGAGATGAAAAATTCTATGTAGTATATATATAGTCGAACCTCGGATATATATATAGTCGAACCTTGTTACCCCCCTCCCCCCCGAGAAACCACCCCCTTCGCACTTCGCCAAGAAAAAATGAAAAAAGCACTCAGTATAGGAATGTAATGGAAATTCCCTCATTAAACCGCCACCTCAATTTCCGCCAACCGCCAATGATTTTCTATGTAAATTGCCTTCTCAGCATGATAAAATAACTGTTTAAATCATCACCCTGAAGCAATATCAAACAATTCAAAGTAGAATTCAAAGTGGGAGATAAACAAATTCACTGGGGGCAAACGACCATGTGCAGCAGAGGAAAAAAATGAATGTCACTTGTACCTAGGTCTCTAATGTCTCTTTCAATTGTACCTAGATTAGTCATCAAGCCTTATCTTTTTCTTTACTCAACTACTGCACTCATACTTTCTGACAACAATTGACCCTTTAATCCACTCCCAACCTAGCTAAGTCCCCAAGGAGCATTGTTTCCAGGATTTCTTTATCCCGATTCTACCTTATTTCCACCCTTTTTTACTTTTTCCATAGCATTCATTCTTCACCCCTTCTCTGGTCTAATCTGGGGTGGGGCAGCCGTAACCTGTGATAATGATGACCTGTCTAAGGATTGTGCTAGATATTGTCGAAGGACCACAGCCACCAGCTTCGGTGCCTCAGGGCTGTAGAGGGTCTCCTGCAGCAGATCTCTATCTGGTAGCAAGCAGAGTTTCAAGATAGCTGCAGTAATGTTTGGGCATTTAAAGATGTGTCTGGGTGTGAGTTGGGTCTCTGGGAAGTTCTTGCAGTAAGGATAAGTCCTTGTCCCGTCAGGAAGTATCTTCATTCCTTCGTAATGCTCCGTTCTGAGTCAGGAGAGTGTGGTCAATGTTAGTCTCTCCATTCTAGGGCTTATTTAGAGTCTGAGAAAACAACCAGTCCCTCAGCTAGATCTACAGCTTGAGAATTAGTTAGGTAAAAAGTTATAGCTTCCTTGATTGCCACGAGTTCGCTCATGAAATTAGAGGAAATTTATCCTGCTTCACCCCTTGGAAGAGTGAAAAGGATGCCAGCTCCACCTCCATTGAGGGATTTGTCTAAAAAACCATCAGTAAATGCAATAGCTAGGTTCTTGTGTGAAAGCCTTTCTATGGTTTCAACCAATTGGTTGGTTGTTAACAACCGACCAATTTTATATTTAAATGTTAACTGCACTTTTTTCTATTTTTACAACTCTGAAATTTAACAGCTCAAGGGGGCGGCCAGTTTTAAAAGCCCTCACATCCTAATACACCTCTGAATGCAATATCTATCGTTAAAACTTGCACACAAATATTTTTTTCTATTTGCATGTGAAAGTTATTGGAGAGGAAAGAATTTGATTCAAATCTTCCATTTCTCGGCAGTGGATCAATTTTTCCGAGATTGAAAAGAGAAGGGGAGTGGGTTCAGGTGCCTCCAAACTTTCTAGCTAATTTTAGGCTATCTTTGATGACATTAGTAACTTTGAACTCCTTTCGCAAAATTTCAGAAACTGATGATGAAGTGAATGGAATGGGAAAATTAAAGGAATTGCTCCGGAAATTTTTTGAAACGGAAGTTTCTATTTTAGGTCGTATTTGGTAAGGGTAGAAGAGGAGAGAATCTTGAGAGATGTTCAATGAAGGAAGATTCTTCCGAAATTTTTTTAAATTAAAAACTTTCAGGCAAAAATTTTAGACTGTCTTATGTTAGAGAATTTGAAGTAAAGGGAAGTGGTTCGGAAACGTTTACCAATTGATATCCTAAAACCCCATTTGGGCAATCTTTAATGATGTTAAGACAAAAGTTTGGAAAAGAATTCAGGAGCTTCCCAACGGAAAATTGGCTATATTGAAGTTTAAAAAACGCAACTGCATGCTATACTTGATTAATTTTATGTGATAGAGGTTGAAGGTCTGTCTTTTGGAATTCTTCGACATTAAGGGCTTTAAAACACATTTTTAGGCTATGTTTGATAATGTTTGCGGAAGAAAGGGGACAGTAAGGCTCTCCCGGAAAATTTTCAGTTTTGAGGCTAAAAAATACTACATATTTTAAATTATCTTTGGTAATAGGGTGAGACATTCGAGAGTTCTCCAGTCTCCAGTCCAAAAACACATTTGCAAATTATCTTTAAAAATGTTAAATAAGTGACCAGATTTGAGAGATCGCTGATCAAATTATTAGAGAAGAGGCGGGTAAGGAGCACTGATCCGGAAATTTACAATTTTTAGTTATCTTTCATGAGATTAGAGGGAGGAGGGGATTAAGTTTTTTCATCTGGAAATTTTCCATAACTAAAGGTCTAAAAGTGAGATTTTAGAAACTCTTTGGTCCCGTCAAGGGGGTTCTGATCCCCTTTTTGGAATGTATTCCTCCATATGATGCATAAAGTGTAACTGTAACCGCTAAGCGGATTCTAACTGAAAAACTGTTTTCGTTTTTGTTGTGTGTTGTACTGGCGTGTGAATAAACGTGTTGTGAAAATGGTCCTCTTTCTTCACCATTGATACACCTAGTTATACCCAGTACATATCAAAAAGTGGCGACGAGGAAAACCAACAAGCATTTCATTATGACGGAAACAGCAAGTACTCCTGTTACGGTGGTTAATTCTGGAATTGTTGCAACGATCAGTTAGTTCAATCTGGGTGATGACTGGAGCATATTCGTGGAATGTTTAGAACACTATTTTATCGCCAACAATGTGGAAGAGGATCGACGAGTTCCCGTTTTACTTACGACAATCAGTGAATCTGTTTATAAAATTTTGAAAAATCTGTGTGATCCGGAGGCGCCAGCAAAGAAGAATTTCAACGACCTAAGAACATTGTTAACAGATCAATTTAAACTGGCTGTTTCGGTATATAGAAAACATATTGTGTTTGATTCATTGCGACAATCCCAAACGGAATCGGTGAGGGAATGGTTTGTAAAAGTGAAAACTCAAACGGCGGACTGTGAGTTTGGTCCTAATTTAGAAGAAAGAGTTAAGGACAAGTTCGTAGCAGGAATGCGGCCCGGAAGAATTCTGGATCGTCTGTGTGAAGAAAAATTGACGACTACGCTGTCCAACCTGCTGGATATTGCCCAAAGTAAAGAAGTTTTGATTCAGGAGACCAGACAACAGGTAGAAGTAAACAAAGTAGTGCAAACGATACCAAAACCGACCAAAGATAAAGCAGGGACATCGTCACGTAAACAAAATGTGAACTCTGGAAGTGATAGAAAGTGTTTTCATTGTGGAAAGGGTAACCACGATTTTAAGAAATGTAAATATAAAGAATTTAAATGCCGGAATTGTAAACGCAAAGGTCACTTGGAGAAAGTATGTAAGTTTAATGCAAATGTTAACTCTGTTAGTGAAAAAGTAGAAGTTCAGTATGTAGATATGTATAGTGTGGAAGTGGATTATGCAAATCCTATGCTTTTGGATATTAAGATTGGAACTAAGGTGGTAAAAATGGAAGTGGATACTGGAGCAGGGGTTACTTGCATTCCTTTTTCTTTGTATAAGAAAAATTTGAGAAATTTTAAACTGGAAAGTACCAATCTTAAGTTGAAGTCTTATGGGGGACAGGTATTGACCCCAGAGGGACAAATTTATGTTCCAATGGAGGTTAATGGTGTTTCTAAAAATGTAGAGGTACTCATTGTTAAGCAATCTGAAAAATTGTTGTTGGGAAGAAATGTTTTAAATGATTTTGGTATTAATATTGTTTTAGGTAGTACCAATGTAAACACAGTTTCGGTGGAAAAAAATTCAGATTTGCAGTCATTGTTATCTAAATACACAGAAGTGTTTGAAGAGGGTTTGGGTACCTACAAAGGGGAAAAAATACATTTAGAAATTGAAAGTGATGTTAAACCTGTTTTTCATAAGCCGCGACCAATCCCTTTCGCATTTAAAGAAAAAGTAAAGTTGGAATTAGAGAGTTTAGAAAATAAGGGGGTAATCTCTAAAATAGATAATTCTTCATGGGGAACTCCCCTGGTACCTGTAATGAAAGCTAATGGCAAGGACATAAGAGTCTGTGCTAATTACAAAATAACTGTAAACAAGTTTTTAAAAGATGATAACCATCCTTTACCAAGGATAGAGGAACTTTTTGCTGCATTACAGGGAGGGCAAAGCTTTAGTAAATTAGATTTAGCTAATGCTTACAATCAACTGGTTTTAGACGATGAAACAAAAGAATTACTCGCGTGGAGCACACCTTATGGTATTTACACAGTTAATCGTTTACCTTTTGGTACTAAACCAGCTTGTGCAATTTTTCAAAGGATAATTGAAAAGACTTTACAAGGTCTGGAAGGCACAGTTAATTTTCTTGATGACATTTTAGTTACAGGGAAAAATAAAAAAGAACATATGAAAAATTTGGAGGCTGTTTTGAGTAGATTGCAAAGTGCAGGTTTTCGGATTAATCTAAAAAAATGTGAATTTTTCAAAGACAGTGTTAAATATTTAGGACACACTATTAGTAAAGATGGATTGACTAAAGATAATACAAAAATCAAGGGTATTGTAGATTTCCCGCGTCCTAAATCAGTTAAAGATGTCAGAGTTTTTACAGGTATGATTAATTATTATTCAAAGTTCATTAAAAATCTAGCATCGAAAATGAAACCATTATATGATTTATTACAAAAAGATGTTGAGTTCAAATGGACTAGTAAATGTGAAAGAGCTTTTGAAGATGCTAAGAAAGAACTAGCATCCGATCAAGTTCTAATTCATTTTGATAGGTCAAAACCATTGAGGTTAGCATGTGATGCAAGTCAATATGGTATAGGGGCAGTATTATCCCATGTACTGGAAGATAACTCAGAAAGACCAATTTGTTTTATATCTAGAATTTTAAACCCAGCTGAAAGAAATTATTCGATGATACATAAGGAAGCTTTAGCCATTTATTGGGCTTGTCAAAAGTTGTATCAGTATTTAATTGGGGTTAAATTTGAACTAGTAAGTGATCATAAGCCATTGCTAGCACTGTTTGGGGAAAATCGAACTCTACCACCAATGGTGGCAGGTCGTCTCCAGCGTTGGTCATTGTTTTTATCTGGTTTTAATTATAATTTGCGGTACATAAAGGGAAGCTTAAATACACAGGCAGATGCCTTATCGAGGTATCCAATATCGGAGACCTACACAACCACAGAAGAGTATGATTATGTCCATTTTATAGAACAAGAGGTCCCAGTTGACTTACCGTAAAATCCCGAAAGTGACCCCCCCCCCATCGAATATACCCCCCCCCCTTTTTCGTCGAAAGAGAATTTTTTTCAAAATCCCGAATATAACCCCCCCCCCCCCTTATTTCGCAGATTTCATTTTCGGGAACGCTCCCCATTACACGCGCGCCAGTAGACGTGACCTAGTTTCTCCATTCATCCAAACCGGTTTATCCTCAAGGTCAGCGCCGCAGCATTTCGTTCGCGTCACGTGATAGCCCCATGCGCTCTTATCGCTCTAGCAGCTGTAGTCAGGGAGTAAAAGGACTCCCTGGCTGTGGTTGATCTTTCGCTCTCTTACTCAGCACGTGGTCCAATATGTCTCGTAGGAGTTTCGCCGTCGAGAAGAAATTAGAAATCTAGCGTTGGCATGAACGCACCAATCATCGTTGCACAAAACTTCCATTGAACTCTAACTGAATCGCAAAAGCTTGCGTACTTCGTGAAAACTAGGTACGCAAGTTTCCTAAACAAGGAAAGTGCAAATTTTCACATTTTTAATTTTGGTTTTTAACTGATTTTTAATCAAATTTTTGAAATCTTGCTAAAAATCCTATTTTTACTAAAAGATGGCGCCACCATTCAATTTTTTACGACGAAAAGGTCATGTCATGTTTTTATTCTTTGACATCTCAAAATCTTTCTTATACGATCGTTTTGTGATAAAAAAAAAAAAATCTCGATTATAACCCCCCCCCCCCCTGAAATGTAACCGATTTCGTTTTGAAAAGGGGGGGGGGGTACTTTCGGGATTTTACGGTATTCAAAATTCGATCAGAAACAAGAAGAGACCCAGTTCTCGGAAAACTATTCAATTACATAACATATGGTTTTCCAAAAAATGTTGATGAAGAGACTAAGAGAGAACTGTAGTAAAAGTAGAAAAAACGAATTATCTGTGGACCAGGGTGTAGTAATGTGGGGATATAGAGTTGTCGTCCCTACTAAATGTAGGAAACAACTACTAAGAGAGCTCCATAGTACTCATGAGGGTATGGTTAAAATGAAGAGTAATGCTAGGGCATACTTTTGGTGGCCTGGCTTAGATTCAGATATTGAGGACTGTGTTAATAGTTGTAGTATTTGTTCTGAATCGAGGCCAGAGCCTCAGAAATCTAAAATCATTTCGGGAAATAGAGCGAATTATTTCTTTGAAAAAATTCATGCCGATTTTTTAGGACCTATAAAAGGAAAAATGATTTTACTTATTGTGGACTCTTATTCTAAGTGGGTTGAAACCTTCATCATGAGTTCTATGGAAGCGGAAGCATGTATTGAAAAATTCAGAGAGTGCTTTGCACACTTTGGGTTACCAAAGGTAGTTGAAACCGACAATGGTAGATATTTTGAGTCTGGAAAATTTATACAATTTTTGCATATGAATGGAATTAAATTTTTAACATCACCACCATTCCATCCTGCCACAAATGGTTTAGCAGAAAATGCTGTGAAGAGTTTCAAACGTAGTTTAAGTAAATTATTAAAAGCACCCGCTAATGCAAACGTGAGTTTCGAAACTCTAATGAATAGATATCTTTTCCACTACAGAAATTCTGTTCATGTAACTACGGGGGTTACACCCACTAGCTTAATATTTAAAAATAAAGTCAGGACAAGATTTGATTTGTTAAAGGAAGGAAACAGGTCAGGGGTGGTAATGAAAAAAAGGGACAAGAGATGAAATTTTTAAAGAAGGGGACAGAGTACTATGTAGAGATTATCGGAACCCTAATAAAAAAGGTTGGGTTCATTGCACAATGACAATAGATGAAGTACTTGGAGATAGAGTTTATATGTGCAAATTAAATAACGAAGACTTAATCTGGAAAAGGCATTTGGACCAGATAATTTTTGACAAAAGTGAAAATGAGGTTAAAGAAATCATTACAAACAAGGATAGTATGTGTGATATGAAATTGGGTTTTGAATATTTAGGTAAAAAAGTTAGTGAACATGTATCTGTGAACAATAAGGTCTGTGTTGAAGAAGATGTAGGGTGGGTCGGGGTAATTTGGGTAATTGGGGGAATTTGGGTATAAATTACATTTTATTGAACAAAATTAAAAATAATCGTTTGAGATACCTACAGAAATTCACAGTGATAAACATCCTCCATACCTATGAGAATATGCTGAAAAAATGTTTCCAACACTTTTATTGAAATTGATAAAAAATAAATTAAACTTTTTGAAGATGGCAGTGTAATGCGAACAAACTACTTCCAAATAGTGTTGCGAATGAACATGTGACTCTATGTTTTTCAAATTCAGGCATGTATACATTACATATGTATACTCTAATTTGTCATTAAATTAAAAAATTTATCACTATTAGTTTTCATGTAATTAATGATTTAAAAACACGGGGTAATTTGGGTATAACGTTTATTTACCAATCAGAAGGACAAATGATTATTTTAACGGACTACAAAAGGAAAAAAAGCAGCCCACTATTGTGCCTAAAGCTATAAGATTCAAAGAACTCCCAGAGAAACCTGTTAAAATAAAGAAAAAATCTACAAAAACTATCAAGATGAGTCAGTTCGAGAAAACAAAAGTAAAAAGTGAAGATAACCTATCCCAGCCTTCTACAAGCCATGTAGGATCATGGGTTTCAGTAAACTATCACCAGAGTGAATGAGGGAAAACTCAAAAAGAGTTCAGTGGGCAAATAATTGTCCAAGACCCTGAAAGTTATAGTGTTAAATTTTTAAGGAAATGTGAAGGTGACGGTCAACGTTACATTTTCCCGGACGAGGATGATGTTGAATGGGTTAAGTTGGGACAGATTTCAGATACATTTCCTGTTCCAGACTAAAATTGTTAGAATTTTTAAATTTGCTTGAATGTTCTCTCGCAAAGAACTACTGCCCATTCCATAATTGATTAAGTCATTTTGTACAATTTTTTGTATATAACCTAGAATTTGTTTTATTTGTAACCTGGAATTATTTTATTTGTAACCTAGAATTTGTCTTAATACTCATAAAAATTAGTATTTACACTATCTCATTATTTATATTATACCTACATTCAACATAAGTTTGAAAAAATTAAGTAGGGTAGTTGTTAAAAACCAGGCTTTGCTCTCTAACCATTACTATACCCAAATTCCCCCGTCCACGGGGTAATTTAGGTATAGTGAAACTTAATTAGCCATTAATATACAAATGCATCTATTAACTTGAAATTTGTGAAAAACTATTCTAGAAAGTCACAATGCTAAGATGAAACAAGAAAAAGAAAAAAATATATACATAATTTTTTTTTACAGGACTGGAAAGCTCAAAGTAGGTCATTTTTATACCCAAATTACCCCGACCCACCCTACCTAATAATGAAACCAATGATGTGTTAAATGAAAGTTGTACTCAGTCTAATGAAACTGATGTAAAAGATGAGACTGTTAAACCTAATCCAACACCTGTAAAATTGAATGTGAATGAACACCCAAAGAGGAAAATAAAGCCAGTTGTGCGATTGAATTTATAGCGGGGGGTATTGGAATGTATGCATAAAGTGTAACTGTAACCGCTAAGCGGATTCTAACTGAAAAACTGTTTTCGTTTTTGTTGTGTGTTGTAATGGCGTGTGAATAAACGTGTTGTGAAAATGGTCCTCTTTCTTCACCATTGATACACCTAGTTATACCCAGTACATATCACCTTTTGATTACGTGTTTTGAGCCACACTTGAACTACTTCTTGCCCTCTGAAATGTCCACCCAGAACTCAGGCTTCAAATTTCCCCTTAAATCTGGCACTACAGATAATGTACCTTTTCATTTCACCACTAATGAAGATATTAAAACTTGCTGGACCCCTCTAGCTCAGTTACTTTTCCCTATAGCTTTGGAGCTTAAGTTTCTTTTTTTTTTTAAACAAACGCCCATCAAATTATGTTTTTTCTTTCATTTCTTAATTTTCCCCCCTGGGCCCACCCGTTATAGACACCCTTGTGATGCTAAGGGAAAAATTCTACATTCTACGGATGAAAACTGAAGAGTAATATAAAACTTGAAACATGCTTTAAAATTATAAGAATGCCAAAACGCTTAATTGAAAATGCAGTTATTACATATATTTCGATTGTTTGATACAAAAATGTGCCTGATTCAGAATTACGATGTGTATAATGAGCTATATCCATTTAAGAGGGGGAGCGAGTCTTGGGAACTTTCCAAAAAAGGTCAAATAGTTTGGAGACTCTGTTCAAAAGGGAACGCGCCCAGTGTGAAGGAGAAAGGAGTCAAGTGGGACATCATCAGGGAAAATAGCTTATCTTTAACAATTAATTACAAAATAACTAATCATCCCATTCAACTGAAATTAGTGTCTATTGTCAGAAAATGACCTGAACTTTCATTTAAAAAAATATAAAAATATGCATGCTGACTCCTCATTCTGTAACGATTAGGGATGGACCGGATATCCGGTAACTATCCGGTATCCGGCCGATATTTTAAGTATCCGGTACTTCCGGATATCCGATCCGGCTGACCGCCCCGGATACGGATATCCGGAAGATTTTTGCAGGATATCCGGCAAAATATCCGGTATTGATGTAGGAGATATCCGGAATTGATGTGAGGGTTATATGATGTGAGGACCTAATTGAATATTTTCTTTTTTACAAAAATCCCAATTAAAAATTTCATTGTTTGATAAACCTTTTAGATGATGTAATTACTTTTCATCTTTCCCTTTTACCATTTTTTGCTTCTAAAACAAAAATTATATGTTATTCCTCCGATCTTGTACTGGACATGGAAGCATTCTGCACATTTGATTTTTCACAATTTCCAGATAAAGTATGATTGTCTTCAGCTTTTCAAAAATATTTTAGTTAAAATATTTAGAAGGAAAAAGCTACAAACCTTCAAGGATTAATGTGCGACAAAAGGAAGTAAGGTTGAAAAAAACTTACGATCATATTGTTAGTTCATAAAAATTAATCGCAGTAGCTTTTAATATAAATCCTCAAAGTATTTCATTTATTGAATTCTTTTATTTTTAGTTTTTGTACTTCTAACAAATATTGAGGTCTACTAACACCCAATAATGTTGTAATTAGTTATTTTTTACTTTGCCACTATTATTGCTTTATTATAATTGAAAATAACATACAATAAATAACCTCTCTAACCTTGGCAAAAGTGTTCTTCTAGATAATGTAAACATCTGTCCCCATGAATTGTTGCAACTTAGCCATGCTTTTTTTTTTTTTTTTTTGAAAGAGACTTAGAATGTGTGTAAAGAAATTTCGAATTTTGCACTTTGTTTCGTTCTTTCTTTTTGTAATCCCTTCCTTTCAGAAAATATATTTCTTAGAATCTGTTCACGCCGCTCCGTAACTCCTCAAACACATGTTGAGCATGACCCTCAATAACATTCAGTCTCGATAACTCGAAGCTTTGTAAACTCAAATATACCTTTCTATCAAAGTTTTCATTTAGTTCCAAATTCTTGAAAAGACGGTAGGAACTGCTTGTAACTCGAACCATCAATAACTCTAAGCTTTTAATCGGTCCCTTGGCACTATGAGCTTTGAGACTAGACTGTATTTAAGATGTCAATTTGCATCTTTAGTTTTTTGGAATTTAAGTAAAACTTTAGATTTTTGTTTTTTAATTTATTTTTTAAAGTGAACATGTTTAGAATAATTTTTAATAATAATAATAATATATCGGTCATTTCAGCGAAAATGGTACAAATCAGTTCCGATTCTTCAGAATTTTGATCATTTATTTTAATATTTACCACCAATTACACTGTTCGACAAAAAAACACTTTGAAAATGCTTCTGGTATTTTGAAGGCTGATTCTTATGTAAAATGACCCCCTGAATCCGAATATGACCCCCGTTTTCCCCCATCACGTCCCAATTTTTTTTAAAACGCCCCCCTTTTTTTTTCATTTTTCCTTAGTTTCAGGGCTATAATATTTTTTTTGGAGGGGAAAGGAGCCTTATATTCATCAATAAATTTTTTTGGATGTCAAGAGAGACTCAAAGTTTAAAATCATGAGCACCGAGAAAAAATCGGGGAACTTGGGGGGGCGTGGCCCCCCAAAATATTTGAAAAATCACCAAAAACGATCTTTTTATTCTAGTTTCTTTAAAAAGACCTTTAAAACATTTTTTCGGTGCAGAACCAGAGTATAGGATCCGCTCCTATGGCTCCTGGGTCAGAAAAAATTTTCACGCTGTAAAATTTTTTTAAAAAGATAAAATCATACTTTAAAAATCGCACTTTGCACTCGAGTTTTAAAGCAGGTCTTCAGCCAAAAAAAAAAAAAAACAAAATTGTGGTTAATTCTTATGTCAAATGACCCCCTATTTCTAAATATGACCTCAGTTTCCCTCCTCCACCCCCTCTTTCCAGAGAGTCCCCCCCCCCCCCAATTCAGAGTCATTTTACTAATTCGGAGGGGAAAAGTACATTACGTAACCCGTTAACATAATTCTAAAAGGCAACAGAGGTTCAAAGTTCAAAATCATGTACATGTGTACCAAAAATATAAACTAGGGCGGTATACCTCCCCCCCCCCCAAAAAAAAAAGAAAAAAAAATTCAATACTCTGATTTTTCACAAAAAAAAAAAAAAAGAAAAAAGGTTTAAAACGTCTCTTAGAAAAACAAGAAAAGATTTTTTTTCGGGGGGGGGGGGGGGTACACCGCCATAGTTTATATTTTTGGTACACATGTACATGATTTTGAACTTTGAACCTCTGTTGCCTTTTAGAATTATGTTAACGGGTTACGTAATGTACTTTTCCCCTTCGAATTAGTAAAATGACTTTGAATTGGGGGGGGGGGAACTCTCTGGAAAGAGGGGGTGGAGGGGGGAAACTGAGGTCATATTTGGAAATAGGGAGTCATTTGACATAAGAATCAGCCACAATTTTTTTTTTTTTTTTTGGCTGAAGACCTGCTTTAAAACTCAAGTGCAAAGTGCGATTTTTAAAGCATTATTTTATTTTTTTAAAAAAATTTTACAGCGTGAAAATTTTTTCTGACCCAGGAGTCATAGGAGCGGATCCTATACTCTGGTTCTGCACTGAAAAAAATGTTTTAAAGGTCTTTTTAAAGAAACTAGAATAAAAAGATCGTTTTTGGTGATTTTTCAAACATTTTGGGGGGCCACGCCCCCCAAGTTCCCCGATTTTTTCTCGGTGCTCATGATTTTAAACTTTGAGTCTCTCTTGACATCCAAAAAATTTATTGGTGAATATAAGGCTCCTTTCCCCTCCAAAAAAAATATTATAGCCCTGAAACTAAGGAAAAATGAAAAAAAAAGGGGGGCGTTTTAAAAAAAATTGGGACGTGATGGGGGAAAACGGGGGTCATATTCGGATTCAGGGGGTCATTTTACATAAGAATCAGCCTTCAAAATACCAGAAGCATTTTCAAGGTTTTTTTTTGTCGAACAGTGTTATTGTATTTTTTTTATTTGTTCTCCATCTAATTGTGTGTAACCAAGTATTACTTATTTAGGCATAAGCCATTTATAAAGGACCCCCCCCCCCCGAAAAAAAAATTCTTTGGCAAAAGAAGGAAAAAATGATCTGCCCCAGCTTCAAATTGCTAGGACTTAAAATGCAATTTAAGATTAAGCTGAAATGCAACAACAAAATCATTTGCAATGCACAGCACAAAAAATGCTTCTGACACCCTTTCTGCTGATTTTTATGTATGTAAACAAAAAAATCTTGAAAAAACACTTATTTATCTTTGTTCCAAGATTTTTTATGTTTCAAACTGTCCACTCTGTTACAAGCCACTCAGAAGTAAAATAAGCAATTGCATTCAATGTTATATATTTTTTAAAGAAGTACAAGTAATGTATCTGCTGTGATGAGATTACTTTGATACATTGAATTATGGAAGATGTAGAAATTTCTACATCGGGATGCATTGTTAACCTTACATCGCGATGTTAAAGAAAGAAAAAAAAACATTTTTTTTATTGAAGTCATGAATTGAGAAGTGAAATTATGAAAAAAAAATTATCTGTCTCAAAACTGTCCAAAAGAGCGAAATTTTTGGGAGGTTACAGTGAGTTCCCATATTGGGATGCGCCCGGTGTTGCACAAATAAAGATTCATAAACAAAGCACATTTTTGTCTAAACCAATGCCATATCCTTCACATTACCTGCAGTTTATAAGGTGTAGGTTTTCATTTCAAAACGTGATCAACTTTCAATAGAAGTGCTAAAATTATCACTCTAAGCTATCAACTTTTTCACTGGTTCATAACCTCGGAACGAGCAGTTACCGTGATTAATCACACCGTTTCTAACCAGAGTCGTAAACTGCGGTTGATTGGCTCATTGAAATTCCAATCGCCTGACAGGGACGTCATTTCAAGTTTTTCCAGGGGGGGGGGGCAAAGGGTCCAAACACAATACAATTTCATCGGAAAATATAAAAAACCACGCCCACTTATATGCAAATATTGATTTCTCAAAGCCAGGGGGGGGGCAATTGACCCCCCTGCCACCCCCCCCCCCCTAAATGACGGGCCTGTCGCCTGACCTTAATTTTTTCAGATTGTTCAGAATTTGATTTGGTTTGGCTTGTGACCAATTCAGCACAGTTGTTAGAGATTAGAGATTAATTTGGCACAAGTAACATGGATCTTCGTCATTGATTGCTATGCTGGATTTGGATTGGCTCGCTGCCAATTCAACACTGCCAGTGTACTGTACATTGGTGCGGTGCCGATGCATCGGTTTACAGAAGAATTCTAAACTGATGTAATGATGTAGGGTGTACACCAGTGTTCCGTGATACATCGATACATTACCCAGTTCTAATAGTCAGCAACTAAGATTAGCCTAAAATTATTTGCTGATGATAGTTAATTTGCACTGTGGGATGTCCACTCTGTTACAGTCGCATTAATGGAGCAAAAAATATTTTTTCTTGAAATTGCAGACAGAATTAGTTTTAGGATGTTTGGTCCATTTTATACATGTTCTGTAATTAACTTTTCTTTACGATTAGAAATATATTTTTCAAACCTCATTTGTCTCCTCTGTTTTACAAAGTGGCCAAACTATTTAAAACTAGGGATGCACCGATTAATCGGCCATAATCGGCCACTTTGCCGATTATTAATAATCGGCAAAATCGGGCCGATTAATCGGCCAAAAAATATCTTTCAAATACTATTCTATAAATTATACCAAATATGATGAATACTTTTATTAATAGTACTAATTATCCTCACAGCTGGTACAATTTTTTTTAAACTAATTCTCCTACTTTGGATACATAGACAATGTTGCGACATTTTTCATGTGGCGATAGTTTTCTTCTTAGCACAGTGCTTTTAGATTACCGCTAATTTTCAAAGAATAAAAGTAGTGAATTAAATTGCTACTAATTATTAAAAAATATGAATTAAAAGTACTCCTAAATTAGAGTGCTCACCTCAGACAGGGCCGGCCTTAGCAAATGTGGGGCCCAATTGGAGAACTCTAGCGGGGCCTCTTTTAGAACTCTTTTTAAAATAAAATAAAAATTTTTTCGCTGCTTCTTTACAAGAAAAAAAAATAATAATAAATCACTAGCTTGCTAAAACAAGCCATTACAGACTAACCTTTCTTTCTATTTTATGCACCTTCCCTGACCCTTTCGTTGATGATGAAAAGACTACTTAACCGTTTCGTATATCCGAAGAAGCATGTTGCATTTTTGATTATATTCCCAAGAACTAAGTTGTACTAGCGGCAGGCAAATAGTGGGGTACATATGTTTAAATTTTGGAGAGGGCTAATGGGACCAAGCTTAGAATAATAATTTAAAGGATGGCAGGGGGGAGCGCTCTTCTAGACATTTTTCCTCGTTGAATTTTTAAAATGCAATTCTAAACAATCTTCGGTAATGTCAGAGGAATGGGCGAGAAATTCAGGCTCAAATTCACTCTCCTTTCTAAATATATATCTTAAAATGATATTTGAAGACATTTTAGGCAGCGGCCCAAACGAGAGAATATTTTTAAGGGGGAGGGTGGCACTTTGAAAAAAAAAAAAAACTCCAACTCCCCCATCTCTTTGAGGGCTCTTCCCCGAAAATTTTGGAAATTATAGTCCTGAAAACGCAGTTTTATATGTTCTCTTAGAAGACCTTGATATTAGATGGAGGTTTCTTACTAGAAATGCTTTGAAATTATTGCCTCAAAAATTAATTTTAAGTTACTTTTGGCCAAGTTATTTGGAAGAAGGAACGTGTACCTGTTCCTTCTCCAGGGCCCAATGCAGGCTGATTTTGCTATCGTTTATCGGTACCTTCACAAAAATAAAATAACAAAAACGGTACCTGAACAAAAATAAAATAATAAAAACCGCAAATTCACAAAAATTACATAAAAAAACAAATCGGCATCTTAAATCATTCTAAATAAAAAGCATAAAAGTGTTTTTATATCATAGATAAAATAAAACGTTGCATCATTTTGGCGATAACTGCAACTTATAGTAACCCTGTTCTACTCCAGTTGGTTTCTACTGCAACCCTACTTCCCATCCTCAGGGCAAGGGCAGGTGTTTTTTTAATTTTATTTGTTCAAGAGTGTTGCAGTTGTGGTTTTCCATTTCAGACTCTAATTTGTTTTGTTTTTAAGCAATAACTAAACACAAACTGAACTTTGGAAAAACAAAAACAAAAAAAAAAAACTTTTACATCTTATGTATAAGCTGCAATGGCCTTTAAGCAGCAGGAGTTAAAATTCAGCTTTTAAACACTTATAAGCAGCTGCTTATCTATCCAAAATACGGTATGTAAATAAAAGGAAAATTCAAGAATAAACTGGAACACTTATTTTATTTCTATTAATAAGTGGAATTTAAGGTTGTTTACTGTTATGAAAGGAAGAAAAAGTCTTAACAATTACTCAGGCATGTCATTACTTTTTTTTTTGAGCATTATAGTCTTTTTTTATGGTGTTAGTAATTTATAATTTTTTTTTGACAATATAAGTTTTTTTTTGTATTATTTAATAATATGAGTATAAATGTAACAATGACAATGATTTTTTTGTCAAAAATTCAATAATGTGGTGTGAAAAAATAGCAAACAAGAAGTATATTCACAAAAATAGGATGACGATTAAATATATTCACAAAAATAGGATGACGATTAAATATATTCACAAAAATAGGTAGTAAGATAAAAATCCTGGATTGGGCCCTGTTCTCCCATAACTTGGCCAAAAGTTAGTCCCACATTCAGAAATTTTCCTTGAAAATATTTCAAAATTATCTCTGGCGGCATTAAACAGAAAGTTGGGGATTGGGTGCTATCTAGCAGAAAATTAAAAAAATTAAAGACACAAAATGGCAATTTTAGGATTTCCCTGGTTTTGTCAAGTGGGTTTGTCTTCTGCCCAGTAGCTCCCTAGGCTTGAGCCCCTTAGCTACCCCGTAGGCACGCCACTGATGATGAAAAGACTACTTATATAACCGTTTCACTGCGTGAGTGTAAGATTGTATTTAGTAGCGTTAAGGGCATTGAAGTTTGTTCAAAATTGAAGTTCCAAAAGCGCAATTTTAAATGATTTTTGATGTTTTTAGGTGTTTGAAGAATTTTCCCTGAAAATTTTTAAAAACTGAAACCCAGGAAACGAAATTTTAGATACTCCCTTTAATAATTTTTGTGGGAGAAGGCTTCGGAGAAATAAGATTTTGAACACGTTCTTATTTTCAAACGAGGTCGAAAAAAGGGGGGGGGGTGAAAGAAAGGGGAGAAGGCGAGAAGGGCACACAATTAATTGACCAATAATTTATATTGGTTGAAAATTCAGTGTCGTGATTTCTTTTTGAAAAAAATTAAGATTTTCCTCCAACATTATTTATTTTTGTTCTCAAAATCGCTTAGTTTTAACAAAGCGCATTTTTTACTTCTCTTCAGTAATAAAGAATATTTAATGAAAAATCATCAACTCAGCATTCTGTATTGTGGGCCCTAATTCTCTGGTTGCCGTTTTGGTTAGAGCAGTGTTTCACAACTTTTCTGAGCTCATCGCCCCCTTTAAGACGCTGACTGACACTTATCGCCCTCCCCCCTTCTTCCTCGAAAAAAAAAGTAAGCGAACGTTGATATTATTAAAAATATAAGCAGTTTTAACCAATCACTTTTAAACTAAAAATATTAATAAATAAATAAAATAACTTTATTTTATTTTTATTTTACAAAGCGAACTGATAAGCATTTGATGGTAATATTTAACTAAGATCATTGGCGTACTTTTCAAAAACAGAAGTACATTTTTCAAGAAATTATTTTCCTTTCTACAATGGAATCTGGGGGAATTAAAATCATTGAAACTAAAAATTTGAAAGAAAATATATTGAAAATCTGAAAATTCATAAAATGAACAATGAAATGACAAAATACTTCTTAAGGTTCAAGGAGGAAGCTCTTGAACTTTAATTAGTTTTTTCCTTAATTTGTGATTAATTGTCTGAACTCTGAATAACCAGTTTCGTACATGTTTACACACAAATTCGGTTTTCGCCTCCCTTTACTACTAGTGTTTTCTCATCTAAATACCCATCACCCCTATTGCCCCTTTAGAATTTACCGCCCCTTTGAGGAGGCCAAATCGCCCCTTAGGGGCGATCGCCCCCAGGTTGGGAATCACTGGGCTAGAGGGTAACGGGAGAGGAGAGATCTCTACCAAAATTTTAAATCCCTAGAACGCCATTTTACACAATTGACCTCGTTGTTAGAAAAAAGGCAAGTCTTCCAGAAATTTTCGGAAAATTATCAGAATATAGACACAGAAATGTACTATTCCTCCAGAAGCGCTCTGAAGCTGAAGTGATAATATTGTAATTTTAAGTTATCTTTGATGATGGGGACATTTGGGGAGGAGGAAGGGGAGTTATCGCATGATCTCACCTGGAAATGTTCCGCAACTTAAAGTCTAACAGTGAAATTTTAGGATATTTTTGGTCTTTGTCAAGGAGGTTATGATGACCTTCTGATTCTGTGCTTCTTTTTAATTAGTTGCCCTCTGAAGTTGGCAGTCGGGGCACGTGTTCCGAATTTCCCCATAAATCTGGCACTAGAAAGCACCTATCCTTTCGTTACGCCACTCGTGAAAAGATTAAAAATTGCCATCCACCTCTAGCTATGCAGGACGGTTTGATATAACCTCTCTTTTTTAAGGCAAAAAGCTCAGAAATTATCTTGATTAAGTGTATGTTGATTTTTGGAGAAAATAAGGCCACATGGGTCCCCTTACATAAATGCCCCTGGAAAACTCATCGGGTGAAAAATGCTCTTATGTTTCATTTTAACTTACGTGCTTGTACAACTGATATTTTACGTTTCATACTGGCAACTGTGAACATCGGTCAGGCCCGTCATTTAGGGGAGCAGGGGGGGTCAATTGCCCCCCTGACTTTGACAAATTAATGTATGTACCTATAAGTGGGCGTGGCTTTTGACGTTTTCCGATGAAATTGCACCGTGTTTGAACCCTTTGCCCCCCCCCCCCCCTGGAAAAACTTGAAATGACGTCCCTGACATCGGTAGTGTTTTCTAGGCGAACATTTCATTGCTGATGAATTTTAATAAGCCCGCCTCCAAATAAATAAGTAAATACCTTAATTGCCCCTTAAATGGGCGACCCCAGTACAATAAGGCCCTGCGAGGGGCCCCTATAGCCATAATATTTAAGTGGCGATAATCATTTAGAATTTTGATGTTGAGGCAGGCCGATTTTTTGACAATAGAGTATAAGTTGCCATAGGTACGACCCTGGATTTAAGATGTTCAAATCGACAGATGTTTAAATTTTTCTACTAATTTACCTGACAGTAGTAGTTTTGGGAATGTATCTGATAACTTCAATAGAATAATAGAGATGTCAAAAGTTTCGGAAAGTTCTCCTACATCATAAATTGAACTAATTGTAGCAAAATATTTTCAAACAGATTAAACATCAGTCAAATATTGCCAATTAGCTTTTTTACATTTACCTAAAGGCGAAACTAATTTGTCGGTGCGGGGCTCCTTGCTCCTACATCATAAATTGAACTAAACGTAGCAGAATTCTTTCGAACGGATTAAACATCAGGTAAATATTGCCAATTAGCTTCTTATTTTGATGTAGTTTTTTTTTTAACATTTACCTAAAGGCAGAAATAATTTGTCGGCGCAGGGCCCCTTGCTCCTACAGCATAAATTGAACTAAACGTAGCACCATACTTTCAAACGGATTAAACACCAGGTAAATATTGCCAAATAGCTTTTTATTTTGGTATAGTTTCTTGTTAACATTTACCTAAAGGCAAAAATAATTTGTCGGCACAGGGCCCCTTGCTCCTACAGCATAAATTGAACCATACTTTCAAACAGATTAAACATGAGTTATACACTGAAGTGACAAAAGTCATGGGATACCTCTTAATATCGTGTCGGCCCTCCTTTTGCCCGGTGAAGTGCAACAACTCGACGTGGCATGGACTCAACAAGTCGTTGGAAGTCTTCTGCAGGAATATTGAGCCATGCTGTCTCGATAGACGTCCATAATTGTGAAAGCGTTGATGGGGCAGGATTTTGGGCACGAACAGACCTCTCGATGGTGTCCCATAAATGCTCAATGGGATTCATGTCGGGCGATCTAGGTGGCCAAATCATTCGTTGGAATTGTCCAGAATTTTCTTCAAACCAATTGCGAACAGTTGTGGCCCGGTGACATGGCGCATTGTCATCCATAAAAATCCCATCGTTGTTTGGGTACATGAAGTCCATGAATGGCTGCAAGTGATCTCCAAGTAGCTGCACATAAGCATTTCCAGTCAATGTTCGGTCCAGTCGCACTAGAGGACCAAGTCCATGCCATGAAAAAACAGCCCACACCATTACGGAGCCACCACCAGCTTGAACAGTGCCTTGCTGACAGTTTGGGTCCATGGCTTCGTGGGGTCTGCGCCACACTCGAACCCTACCATCGGCTCTTACCAGCTGAAATTGTGACTCATCGGACCAGGCCACGGTTTTCCATTCATCTAGGGACCAACCGATATGCTCACGTGCCCACGAGAGTCGCTGCAAGCGATGTCGTTCTGTCAGTAAAGGCACTCGAGTCGGTCTTCTGCCGGAATAGCCCAAGAAATCCAAATTTCTCCGCACAGTTCTAGCAGACACGTCCATTGTACGTCCCACATTGATTTCTACGGTGATTTGACGCAGTGTTGCTTGTCTGTTAGAATTTACGACTCTTTGCAGACGTCGCCGGTCTCGATCTTTAAGTGCAGGCGGTCGACCACTGCGCTGTCCATGGTGGGATGTTATGCCTGAAATTTCATACTCTCGGCACACTCTTGACACAGTGGATCTGGGAATGTTGAATTCTCTAACGATTTCCGAAATGGCATGACCCATGCGTCTAGCTCCAACTAACATTCCGCGTTCAAAGTCTGTTAATTCACGTCGTGCGGTCATCATCACGTTAAAACCTCTTCACATGAATAACTTGAACAGAAATGAAAGCTCTGTAAAAGCACTGCGCATTTATACCTGTTCTATGCGATGCTACTGCCATCTGAAAATTTGCATATTGCTATCCCATGACTTTTGTCACTTCAGTGTATATTGCCAATTAGCCTTTTATTTTGATACTATAGTTTTTTTTTTCCTCATATAAAGGCCAAAATAATTTGTCGGCGCGGGGCCCCTTGCTAGAGCGGGGCCCGATTGGGCAAAATCGGTCCAATTGGCCTAAGACCGGCCCTGACCTCAGACTTACCCCTCCCCTCTGTTTTGAATTTTTATGTCATGTATTATTTTATGTTACATAACAAACAATGTGTTAATAATATTATTGAAAGTAATATGAAAATTTGTTCTAAGAGATTTCATAAAATATTGAAATTATTTTATGGAAACTAGGAAAACGGAAAAAAATCTCTCAAAAAAATATTACTTACTATTTCTAAACTTGGAATTGTATAAGAGAGAAAAAACAGTGATTGTAAAACTGGCAGTAGAAAAACAATCGTCCTTATCATTAATCGGCTCAGCGGATCATCAACAGCCGCTTAATCGGCAATCGGCCAATTTGCTTATTGGTGCATCCTTGTTCAAAACTCTTAATGAATGACTCATATACAAGTCATTTACACTTTATTATGCACAAATAAACAGAGAATAATTTTTAAAACAACGATTAGTTGGCGAAAATTACTTCATTTGATAAACTTATCTCGACAATTTCAGACATGATTTGTACCATTTTGGCTGGAATAACCCATAAATATAGCATTTGCATCTAAGAATATCTTTATTTTTTCAAAATGAAGTTGAATTTCAAGGTGATTGTTTAAGAATTAGTTTTTAAATTTGTTTTTAAAAAAGTAAACGCGTTTAGCATGACTCTTAATGTATTTAAAATGATAAATTTGCTACTTTTAAGAATGTATCTTAATTTTTTGGAACTAAAGTAAAATTTCAAGTTGATTATTTGAGTATAAGTTTAATCATTTGTTTTTAAAAAGGTGAACAACTTTAGCATAACTCTTAAAAATATATTTAAGCTGCTGATTAGAATCTTTAGAAAATATGTACCTTTGTTTTTTGGAGTTATATAAAATGTTTAATTGATTATTTGAATATAAGGTAATTATTATTTTTTTTTTTTAACACACTGGTCCTGTTTTAATATTTTCTTCTTAAACTTGTATGTTAGAAAACTTACATGCGTATTATCCTTAAAAAAAATTTCAAAGCAAAATTTTGCTTTATATTATTGCGAAATTAGAAATAATAAAATGTGTTACTTTGTAATGAAGTTTAAATTCATAAAATTCTAATAAAATATGTATTAATTTGAAGAAAAAAAAACGTTTATCTGAGCTTAGTTTTTTTTTTCTTTTTTTTTTTTAAATCAATTATCGTGTATATAATATTGGGGAGATAGTCAATAACTATATCATTTACGTAGAAACTTATTAAAATGATATTGAAACAGAAAAGCTTTAAAATTTAAACTAAGAATAATTAAATGTTTAAACCTTGAGTATACAGAAATATTTAATTCTATCTTTTAAGGTCTCTTTTGATAAAAATACGTAATTTAGAAAGAAATCACAATATGCTAGTGTTTCATTTCATATGTAGCGCTATTCCTGTACAATAAAATGGAGGCTTTAAAAATTAATTTGAATGTATTTAGCATGTTCTTAAAGAAATGATGCGAGAAACAACTGATTTAATGTTTTGAAGCTGCATTATATAAAAATAAGCGAACATGCAATGTAATTGCAATGACAGATATCCGCAGGATATCCGGCGACACAATTCCGGATATCCGGTATCCGGCGTGTGATGAGCCACCGGACATCCGATATCTGGTATCCGGCAAAATCACTATCCGGTCCATCCCTAGTAACGATATACAATAGGGTGAGTCGAAAAAATCTATTTTTTTATTTCGAAATCGCATTACCTCTCAAAAGTTATGGTTTACTATCCACAACTAGAGAAAAATATAAAAAAAATTCTAAGTTGACGTCTTCGGTTCGCGCATGAGGTTCAAAGTTGGAAAAAATATGTTAAAAATGGAAATTTTCAAAAAGAAAAAAAATTGCAACTTCTTATAATGCAACTGCCATAAGCAGTAAATATTTTGCGCATTTTTAATCTAAAAAAATATTTTATAGCTTTTACATACGATCTTTAGTTTGCACATCAGCCTTAAATTGGGCTAAAATCGCCTACAATGTCAAATTTCGAAAATATCGATTTTTTTATTTCGAAATCGCATTACCTCTCAAAAGTTGTGGTTTGGTATCCAAAATTTGGGAAAAAATAAAAAAAAATCTAAGTTGACTCCTTCGGTTCGCGCATGAGGCTCAAAGTTGGAAAATATATGCTAAAAATGGAAATTTTCAAAAAATAATTTGAAAAAAAAAAGTAATTTTTTTCTATCGAAACTGCTTTAAATTATTAGTAGATAACACAAATTTGAACCCAAAAAATTATATATGACTTTTAGAAGATACATTCTGTTTATGCATAAGGCTCAAAATATGGAAAAAAAATGTCAAAAACTGAACCAGAACGCACTATGTCGGCGCTGTGCCGGTATATTTTTGTTCTACAGCCGACTTGTCTTGACGTTACAGATATTCTAGGAGACAGTTCAAAGTCCCTGCAGTCTGCACTTCATTTGGTTGTCACTTAGTCAGATAGACCCTCCAAACAAACAGCATCTTTAATTAGCAACTGAAAGTGAATCAAAAAGTGCAGCGTGTTTAGCTTTGGGTGAGTTTTTTTGTAACTTTATAGCATATTTTTATGCTCAAGTTTTGTTATACTGTTCTCCGTTCTCCGAATAATAAATAATGGAACCCCGGAAAACGTCTAAACGTTTAATTGTTTGTTCGTTTTTTGGTGCACCGAAAGGGTTAAGTCAAAGTGTTTTACCCACATGTGCAGATGTGTTGTTAGCTTGCTTTGAAGAAAAATCGCAATCTGTAAAAGGCGAACCTTTTTCAAGGATTTCAGATTGCATAGCTGATAGAAGAAATTTACTGCAAAGCTTCTATACCAACGGTCAGTCATGTACGTATTGTAAAATTGATAAAGGATTATCGTAATAAATACTACACTTTGAGAAAGTTATTTAGTCGTGATAAAGATAAATTGAACTTCAAGACAAAACTGAATCATTTTGTTAATGAAGCGAAGTCTAAACTTTTTGACGTTGCTTCTTGCAAGTGTGCAATGAATTTTTCGTGTTCTTGTGCTAAAAAGTCAATGTCTTGTAGATGTACACTGTACATCTGTACATTGGTATAGAACGCACATTGGTATTACCACTGTACATTAGGGTGGAGCGAAAAACAAAAATTTTGGAATTTTATTCTGTAATACCTGGCAAAAGCTGTGCATGCGTAAGTACAAAACACATGTAAAATATTATCAAGTTTGAGCAACTCCTTTAGGGTCCTACCAGGGCTTGAATTTCTCTAAAAACACGAAAAAATGTCAATTTTCAGAAATTTTTTGGAAAATATAAATAATCACCATTTTTGTTCTATAACCATTAAAATGCTTCCTTTTAACACTCTTTTCATGCATCTTCAAAATTATTTACATTCTATTCAGTATTAAGTTCGTACATGAACCGTAAAGTTCCGTGAAATGAACCAAAAATTGACTTTTTTTTACCATTTTTTGCACGTAGCAATAATTCTTCTTTTGTAATCCAGATTCTATTTTTTGCAATAAATGGGCAAAATGCAGCTTTTAGTTGTAAATGCAATTATATTTCGTTCCATTAACAGCCCAGAACGCACCACAAGGAGGTAAATGCATTCCGGATGTCATTCTGCCTTTCCTATCCAATCAGCCACGTTGTTTACACATTTTCAACACATTTATACGGATGCAATTACTATCTGATGTTAAACAGGTTTCTCCTTTTGAATCAAAGTTAGAAGTTTGACTCATGACTCAGTTTTTACATTGACGATGGCGAGCATAAAGTTTTTCAAATAAATTCATTAGCTTGTCTCTTCCTTCAATAGCAATTTGCCGCCTCACTAACCAGTTCTGAACCCTTAAAACCGTCGGAGTGTAGAAGAGGTATACTTATTGAATCACTGATAAAGTACAACTTGTTTTTGAAAAGTTGTCTTATTAACGTTGCAAGAACTCGGTGGAAGATATCGAAGCTTTAAAAACGGATTTAAAAACGAGTAAAAGTACTTGATGGACATTGTCAATGTAATACAGAAAGAAAAAAATGACCCTGATCTCATTATAAAAACTCGGAGACCTTTCAGTCATTAGCGTGCGTCAATTTGAGCTAACAGACTTATGAATCTGTTAATTTTCAAGATGAATTTCTAATGAGATGAAGAAGATACTCGTCGGTTATATCTTTAAATAATATAAACGTTCAAGAAATTAGAAATTAAAAAAAGAGAAAGAACATTTCCGTGAAACATATAATGAAACGTATAATGAAAGTTAAGCAATCTGTAATTCATTTAATTGATTATCTTCTCTTCTTCGTGGATCCGCTGATCCGAAGAAATGCCTGCTTTGTTATTTTTGAGAACTTGTAAATGGCCATGGCAATGGACGATAGTCAAACTGTAAAGGAGTTGGGTTACGGAAAGGCATACAACATCAGAAAATACTTTGAAAACTAAATGAGAACTTTTATGACCAATATTACGTTTTGGAAGTTCAAACTATGAGATATTTTTTAATTGACATTATTAATGGGAGGAAAGTAAACACGCGTTGACCAGTCAATTTATTCTTATAGTTTTAAACTTTTAAAGAATGTGTAATTTTTAATATGATTACAGCTTCATGGAAATTTTCTTTCACGGAAATTTTCTTTCTCTTTTTTTTTTTAAATTTCTAATTTCTTGAACGTTTCAGAAGCGTATTTTTTAATGATATAACTGACGAGTATCTTTAACTCTGTTAGCTCGAATTAACGAACGCTAATGACGGAGAGGTCTCCACCGAAGTAACACACTTCGTTTTATAAACGTTGTAAAATGGTTATTAACGTTGTAACAACCACTTAAAAACGTTTATAAAACGTTTAAACGTTATTTGTGCTACCTGGGCAATTTTTGATAGTGAGATCAGTGTCACTTTTTTCTTTCTGTATTACATTGACAATGTCCATCAAGTAGCTTTTATGCGTTTTTAAAGCTTTGGTATTTCCCACCGAGTTCTTGCAACGTTAATAAGACAACTTTTCAAAAACAAGTTGTTCTTTATCAGTGATTCAATAAGTATACCTCTTCTACACTCCGACTGTTTTAAGGGTTCAAAACTGGTTAGTGAAACACGGCAGATTGCTATTGAAGGAAGAGACAAGATATGAATTTAAATAAAAAACTTTATGCTCGCAATAGTCAATGTAAAAACTGAGTCATGAGTCAAACTTCAAACTTTAATTCAAAAGGAGAATTCTGTTTAACATCAGATAGTAATTGCATCCGTATAAATGTGTTGAAAATATGTAAACAACGTGGCTGGGTGGATGGGAAAGGCAGAATGACACCCGAAATGCAGCTACCTCCTTGTGGTGCGTTCTGGGCTGTTAATGTAACGAAATATAATTGCATTTACAACTAAAAGCTGCATTTTGCCTATTCATTGCAAAAAAATAGAATCTGGATTACAAAAGAAGAATTATTGCTACGTGCAAAAAATGGTAAAAAAAGTCAATTTTTGGTTAATTTCACGGAACTTTACTTTTTATGTACGAACTTAATACTGAATAGAATGTAAATAATTTTGAAGATGCATGAAAAGAGTGTTAAAATGAAGCATTTTAATGGTTATAGAACAAAAATGGTGATTATTTATATTTTCCAAAAAATTTCTGAAAATTGACATTTTTTCGTGTTTTTAGAGAAATTCAAGCCTTGGTAGGACCCTAAAGGAGTTGTTCAAACTTGATAATATTTTACATGTGTTTTGTACTTACGCATGCACAGCTTTTGCCGGGTATTACAGGATAAAATTCCAAAATTTTTGTTTTTCGCTCCACCCTACTGTACATTGGTATAGGAGCTAATATTTAGAAAAGTGCCAATTTGAGTCCCAAGTGAATTTTCACTAGTATTTCAATAACTAGTTAAAAAAATAATTTTCCCCAGAAAGAAGATAAGGTTCTGCTTTCATTTCATCTAATAACATCAGAAAAAAAAATTTTTTTTCAACAGAAAATATTGTTTTTATACATCAAAAATCAGATCGGTAACGTGTCCCCAGTAGCAAAGCTTAGCATGCAAACAGGTCATGCGCACTTTCTAACTTCCCAAAAAAACGCACTAGCACAAAAAACGATTCTATCTCTACCCCTTTGTTAATATTTTACTTCATTTTTGTTTTAATCGATTTCTGATTTCCTAGCCGATGCAAAATAAGCGTGTCCCAAGTTCCGCCGTCAGAGTGGTAACAAT
Source organism: Uloborus plumipes (assembly GCA_038373865.1). Taxonomy (NCBI): domain Eukaryota; kingdom Metazoa; phylum Arthropoda; class Arachnida; order Araneae; family Uloboridae; genus Uloborus; species Uloborus plumipes. Next base: position 38,251 of record JAXGGA010006289.1, read on the forward strand.
AACTTCCAAACTATGTTTAAGCTCCCAAAATCATTTCCTGCACCTATACCACGTGATACTGAGTACCTGGTGGGATGTTTTATCGAATCGTAATTAAAAATTTGCATTTCTGCATCTAAAATTGTAGGTAAGATTTTTTAAAGTGATTTTATAAAAGTGTGTCATTTGAGTCATCAGATCGGTAACACGCTCTAAAATGCGCAGTTTTTATTATTTTAAAAATTATTTTATATATAAGTATAGTCCTTTATTGCAAGTGAAAAACCCACGTGTTTGATTTTGGTTTAGTGCGATCGACTCGGAAATAAAAAAAAAAACTTTGTCAGTTTGTCAGATCGGTAACAGTCAGAGCGGTAACATTGAAAAACAGCGAATATGTTACAGAACTAACTCACACGTTTCAGAATTACAAAAAGCAAAAATCTTAGGTTTTAGCCATATATATTGAATATTTTTGTTCTTAAAAAATGAAAAGCAATTAGTTTTAGTACAATTGCTTCATTTGTGGTTTGTATGACCTAACAATAGAAGTTAGTAAAATAAGAAAAATTGACACTGCAGAAATTAAGTTAATTAATTATTATTATTTTAGTGCGATCGACTCTTTATTTATTTATTTTTTTTTTTTTTCGGTGCTTCAATTTCTCATAACTTCGCTAAATAACTAGATAATAACTAGCATGCTAAATTTGAATTTCTGATCAAGAAATTAAATTTCCTGCAACTAATTAAAGAAAAGCAAGCAGCAGAGTTGTGTGTTGAAAAAGTTGAAGTTGTGTGTTGTTTTAAAACAAAATAAATGTTTTATTAGCTTGGATTTGGTAATCTCATAATTTCTTTTATCTAAAAACCTGATCGCTCATTTTTATTTCCAAGAAATGCTTTTTTATAATGAAATTTGATTTTTTAGCCTAATATATACATTTTAATATAATTATCTTAATTCTATGTTTAAAATGCAAGGAAATGATATCATATTTAGAGATGTTAACGAAGACTGAAAGCATAAACTAAAAATATGTAACTCATATTAATATCAGATCTGTAACATTCATCAGATCTGTCGGCTTAAAAGTGAGTAATCTAAGGAGGGGGTAAATAACTTCCTTGACCACCCCCCTTTTATTTTCTTGCATTTAGACCCAATTTAGACTTAAAATCCAATATTAGTTCTTTTCTGAAAAAAATTTTTTTTTCAGAAAACTCCAACTTCAAATTGGCACTTTTCTAAATATTGGCTCATAGAAGCTTTGCAGTAAATTTCTTCTATTTGAACAGCTATGCAATCTGAAATCCTTGAAAAAGGTTCGCCTTTTAAGGCCGTATCACACTGGGCAACTTTTTCCTCAACCTCAATTTTTCCCTCAACTTTTTCGAGCGTGACGTCATCCACTCTATTGTTCCGCTAGCCTCAATTTTTGGACAGCGGAGGCAAAAAATCGGGCAACTTCAGCGGTTTTGGCCAATAGGAGAGCAGTATAAAATTGAGGAAGATTCAACATGGCGGCTTCTGTAGCTGAGTACACTGAAATGGAAAAAATGAAGTGGACGGTAGAATATGAGGCGTATTTTATAGACTTAATCCGCCCGCACAAAGCTCTATGGGACACAACAGATCCATTATATATGAAAAAGACATCTGATGGTAAGGATTCAGGAGGAATTATGTGGACAATGGCCAGCTGCAGCAGCACTTTTCATCGTCGGTGAGTATTATAACTTATTTTTAATTCTGTGCGCGACTGTTACAAGCAGAACAATTATAAAATTGCTTTAAAATGTAATTGTAGTTGTTGTATTTCCGAAATAAATGTAAAAAGTGAGATATTTTTTAATTTTAAGCTTGGTTACTGAATGGCGGTAAGCTTGGCGACGTTTCTATTTAATGACGCCAAACTATTTATATTTCAGTTAATGACTTCTTGAATTCAACTTTGGAGGTAAAATGTTGCTAAGTTCTGAAATGACCAAAACTTTATGAACACAGATTGCAGTTTTGAAATGTTTTCCTTTTTCATCCTTTTTTTTTGTCATCTTGTTTAAAATAATAACGTCCATGAAGTACTCTTATTGCAACTATTTCATTCATGTGCATTACATTGCAGGAGTTTTTATAAAATTATCTTTAATTTAATTATATATATGAATTTTAAGTGCTTTTCCAATGACGGTATGCACATTGCTTCTATTTCATCATGAAATATATGCAATGGTTTCCACGCAGTCTACTTATTTAAAAATAATCTCCCATTTTCTGACAAAAAGTTCTATTATAACAAAAAGCTTATTTACAGAAAGCTATATTCTTGTAAAATCATTAATTTACTGCATTCCAGGGACAGCTCATCTATTTGCTTACTTGGGCATGAACTCCTGGATGGCAAAAAAACAAAGAAATTAATTAGCTAATCATTTGAAATAACATTAAATACACCAATTAGTGGCATAGCAACAGATTTCTCAACACAGGCGTTGAGGCTGAAAATAACCATCTCTAACACTTCTGTCATAATTTTGTACTTAATTTTACGCATACTGTCATACTTGCTTAAAATTGATTAAATGTTGAAAAAATCTTTTAAAACATAAATTGTTTTTTATTTGCGAGTTTCATTGTGAGAGTTCGCTTTTGACTTAAACATGGGTCTGGACCAGGGAACCATCCCCCTTCTTATGTCCTTGTGTTCAATTCTATATTTTTTATATGCACTTTGTTTCATTTCCTAGTTGTACAGTAAATGCCTTTTTTCATATCCATGATGAAATTTTTATTCATTTCAACAAATTAATCCATGTTTCCCTCAAAGTTCATCTTGTGACCGATGAAGAGAACATTGAGAATGACACCTGTTGTGATGAAAAGAGCTATTTTATTGTGTGAACTTTTATGAGAAAGTTTGAAAGTTTTTTAGATATTATTTATTTATTTACTGCCGTCCCCGCTTAATCGGGTAACGGATAAACGAATATCTTGCTTATACGAATAACACATTCTGGAACCGTACTTTTGACGCAATGTTAAAGGTCCCCGCTTAATCAAATGATATTTCTTGGAACCGACAGTATTCGTTTAAGTGGGGCCGACAGTATTTATTTTTTTTGAAGGTTTTTTTTAGAGGTTTTTGCCCAACCCACACAGGGTGGCTTATACCCCGTCAGTAAGAATAAAAAAAGCTTACCAAAGTTATTGATATACATTACATGACAACAACAAAGTTTTGTAACACACAGAAAAGAAGTCAGGACATCCATGAGCTAAGCGAGACTTGAACGTTTGCCTCCAACTGTCAAAAGCACTCTCTACCTCAGCGCCATCGAGGCCCCCTTGATATTATTTTTTTTATGAAAGAGTTCATACGCATAGGTATAGTTATTATATTGTTAGTGGTGTAAATCACATGTGCATAATATTTCATTGTTTTTATTAATTGTTTGAATTATACTGTGTTTACAATTATCTCTTTCATTAGAGATAATTGTAAACATTATATTTTGTTCATTGTTTATGCAGCTTAAAATATATGTGAAAAATACTTATAGAAAAAAGAAAAGACTTGATGGAATAAAGAGAATTCATCCCAATGGTCAAGTGATTGCAATTGTCTGTTAATATAATTTTCAGCATTTGTTCTCATTTGGCTTTTAGGATATGTCCCTCAGCCCTGAAAACCTGCGGAGAAGAAAATAAGGAAGGTTTGTAATTTTTGTACTGCGATCAGGCTTGGAGTAATCGCCGATTACGTAATCGTAATCGGCGTAATCGATTACGTTTTTTTGTAATCGTAATCCTAATCATAATTTGGAAATGGATCACTCGTAATCGTGTAATCGTAATTTTAATCAAGTATTTGTTGTGTAATCGTAATTGTAATCTACATTTAAATAATCGTAATTTGGCCTTGTAATCGTGTAATCCCGACTTTTTCTGAAAGTGAAAGTTTCTTAGTTGCGTTTCTATAATGGTTTGAAAAAGATAAGAGAGCTATTTCGTGCTCCTTGAAGGTCACAAAGTTGAGCCCAAGGCCCTAACGTAAGCGCTTTGTAGCCCATGGTGCCTATGACAGGCAGAGCCCAGAGGACCGTCTTCCATCTCAGAGTCGGTCGACTGCCTCTGCTGATTTAGGATAGGTCATCAATTTTCCCTTTCATCAACTGACAATGAAAAGGACAAACCCCAACCCTTGTTGCCGGCGTACGAAGAAAACAGTGGTATCGAAATACTAACACATGTTTTCGGTTCGACAGAGTATTCTGTAAACAGTTGCAACCCAATCGTGCAGTTGTATGCCTTTTGGTGTTTTTCTCCCACTTTGACTTTCATTGTATATTTTCTTTTTCAAAAGACGAGCCAATTTGCAATCGTGTTTCGGTGATCATTCAAGAACAAGAAGTAATCATTGCGATGACAACACCCTGGTGACTTTTTTTTTTTCAAAAAAATTTTCACATATAATTTAATCTTAAATTTATGCTTTATATTTTAATGCTCATATTATAAAAAATCATTAAGTATATAAAAGAAGGAAAAGTTGTGTATTTAAAGATTTTTAAAACATGTTTTATGTGCTTGATTTAACTTCTGATTTATTTTTAAGTGTTAATTATCTTTTTGCATTTAGAATAATTTCAATACACTTTTATTTATGTTTATTGTTTTATTTTCACGTTTTTAGTGGCAATAATAGCATTTCAGTGTACCTCAAAACTGTGACATATAAAATGGTCATACACACAGAAAATAAACAAGTAAATAAATAAGATAAATAAATAAATAAACTCATTAGATGCAATCATTAGTTGCGATCATCTCTATGATATTAGTAAATCAAAAACCATAATTTCTCAACTATGACATTGTTGCTGCGAAGGAGCATTCAAGGTTCGTATTGTTCCTAAAATTCCATTCAAAATTTGCACCCCCTAAAAGTTTGGCGGTGTTCTTAAAAAAGTTGGAAAACTTTACATGGGTCTGTTTGGGAGAATTTAATGGACTTTTTACGAAGTATTTTATTGCAAAAACACGTTTTTTTTTTTTTTTTTTTTTTTTTTGCTGTGGACATTTTACAAAATATTTGTTATAAAAACTGACACAGTTTTCATTTTAGAACGGACCTTTTACAAAATTCTTCTGAAAAACGAACTTCTTAATCTTTAAAACATATGCAGTCAACGCTCGATATAACGACTATCTCCGTCCCGCAGAAAAATGTTTTTATAACGAGTAGTCGCAATGAGTAGTAAGAGCTAGAATTTTTGAAAAATACATATGCATCATGCATGTTCAGAAGTTTCATTAAAATTGGATATTTTTTAAATATTTGAACAAAGTACTAAAATTATTTTTCTTTCATTGGAATTGAAGAATATATTAGTGCTAAACACCATAACAAAATATTAAACAGATTTTAAATTAGAAAATGTAGGGAAACAATTATTGCATACTTACAAATCATTTATTCTACGAACAAAAAATTAGAAATAACTGTTTGCTTTTTTCAAAACGTAATTTTCCATTTCGGTTATAGATGGTACACAGTGTCCAGTACTTTGTTTGCCTTACGGAAAAAAAAACATTTTAAATTCTTAATAGAAATAGAAACATTTTCTATGCTATGAGCTATCATTACATCCTTCTTCATCCGAAGAGGATACATTAATTTCTTCTCTCCCACTGTAGAAATATTATCCGCTGAATTTGGTCGTTATATTAGATTAAACGATACAGAAAGGTCGTTATAACCAAAGCAAATTAACATAGAGTATATAGAGATAAAGTTGGGGTTTTCTTAATAGTCGTTATAATGGGGTGGTCGTTAGAACGAGCATCAACTGTATTATATAATATTGATTACTAGTACACAGATTATTTAGGGGAAGATGTTGTACCTTGGGCCACGTTGTACCTTGGGCCAGCATGCATATCTCTTTTCACAAAACACATAGAAGGCCAAAACCCATCCGCCTTGTTCGATTTGACTCTAGAGGACATTGCATCTTTGATTTATTCTTATATCTCATGTACATGCTAAAAAAAGTTGAAAAGAAAGTTTTGCCTACGTTTAAGTAATTTTTTTGTGACTTATGTTTTTGTTTTGTTGAAAACAGAATCTGCAAAACAGCTAAAGTAAAACAGCAAATAAGAAGTATAAATATTTATCTTTCTTTCTGCAATAATTATGTTTTGAAAACTTAACTTGCAAACTCAGCACCCATTTTCTTTTCTATAAAACCATGTGGTTGTACCTTGGGCCACTCAACTATGTTGTACCTTGGGCCACTTAACTATGTTGTAACTTGGGCCACTTAACTATGCTGTGTTTTGTGCCATTAAACTAATAGAGCAACATATGTTTCTGGATCTCAGTCAACTAACTACACTTGCTTCAACATCCATTTTATCATCTCCTGTTGCATTCTCTTTTCAAATGATTAGACCCTTTCCAAAAGCAGGACTTAGGAAAACAATTTCCTGTGGAAGGAAACGTGGAAAAACTAGAATTTTAACAGACACTCCTGAGAAAGAACAGATTGAACAAAAGAAACGTCAAACTATCTCAAAAATTTGTGCAAAAATAAATAGAATCAAGTTCTTGAAAGCTATTTTGAGATACCATATGCAGATTCCAGTGAAGATAATGCAATGATAGAAGAAATTACTTAAGCAAACAAAATAAAATTGTGAAAGACTTAACATAACAAAGCTTTGTACTAACCAGATTAGCATTAAAGAAGAAATTTTCTTATTTTGTAGCAGAAGTTATGAAATATTTAGTTCGATGCGAATTAGAAATGAAGTTTTACAAGCATTGTGGAAATACAGAAAAATTTATTATAGAAAAAGAAGATATTTATGTCATTAATATTGATGGCATTGAGATAGTGCTACTTCCACCAAATAAAACTGGACAATCAGAGCGCCAACTTTGCCAAATTTCTTTTGCTGTCAATTTCAGAAAATATAGCATTTGCTTTTAAATTCACTTTTTTAAAGGTGGCCCAAGGTACAACACTATGTGGCCCAAGGTACAGCACCATGTTGTACCTTGGGCCATTTTGCATTTTCTTATTTTATTACATTTTACCACTTTCTTATAAATACTTTCTTTAAAGCTAATATATTTATAAGAAGCTAAATGTATGAGTGTTCTTTCCCTATAAAAAAAATTGAATATGAGAGTTAAATTTGTATCAAGAAACAACTCCGAAAATAAGTGGCCCAAGGTACAACACCTTCCCCTATATATTTTTCATTGTAAATTTTTACCGAAATAAATAAACGGTTCATTTAAAAGGATATTATAGAAATATTATTTGCTGTGCAATTTTGAATGATGTTTTAAAGAAGGTTTAAATTTCACATGCTTCACTTTCTTTTCACTTAAATGATTAAGTAAACACTAACCCGCTAAATCTTGACCCTCTTACAAAATTTCCGGATCCGCCTGTACACACACACACTCAATAATCGAAAATTAGCCTTGTAATTGTGTAATTTGACTTTTTTTTTCAAACTATTTTCACATATAATTTAATCTTAGTTTATGATTTATATTTTAATGCTCATATTATTTTTCATTTAAAAGGATATTATAGAAAAATTATTTGCTGTGCAATTTTGAATGATGCTTTAAAGAAGGTTTAAATTTCACATGCTAAGTAAACACTAACCCGCTAAATCTTGACCCTCTTACAAAATTTCCGGATCCGCCTGTACACACACACACTCAATAATCAAAAATTAGCCTTGTAATTGTGTAATTTGACTTTTTTTTCCAAACTATTTTCACATATAATTTAATCTTAGTTTATGATTTATATTTTAATGCTCATATTATTTTTCATTTAAAAGGATATTATAGAAAAATTATTTGCTGTGCAATTTTGAATGATGTTTTAAAGAAGGTTTAAATTTCACATGCTAAGTAAACACTAACCCGCTAAATCTTGACCCTCTTACAAAATTTCCGGATCCGCCTGTACACACACACACTCAATAATCGAAAATTAGCCTTGTAATTGTGTAATTTGATTTTTTTTTTCAAACTATTTTCACATATAATTTAATCTTAGTTTATGATTTATATTTTAATGCTCATATTATTTTTATCAATGAGTATATAAAAGAAGAAAAAGTTGTGTATTAATAGATTTTTAAAACATTTTTTATGTTTAAAAAATATTAAATTTTACATGAGAATTTTATTTTTAAGAATTTTATAATTCCAATATTGATTACATCTAGACAATTTATAAATTTTCAATTTGTATTTTCCGTGATAATTTTTTACCAAAATAAATAAATGGTTAATTTATTAGAATATAATAAAAAATATTACTTGCTGTGCAATATTATATGATGTTTTAAAGAAGATTTAAATTTTACATGCTTCATTTTCCTTCCCCTTAACTAATAAGGTGCACCAAAACTTGACCCCCTAACAAAAATTTCTGGATCCTCCTTTGTATATATACATAATATATATTCCTCCCAAAGCTGTAATCATGTAATCGAAATCGTAATCAACTTATAATAATCGTAATCGATTACATTTTTTTCATAATCTAATCGTTGCTGTAATCGTAATAGCGATTTGGCAGAGGGCTGTAATCGTAATCGTAATTGTAATCTCTAATTTTTCATTCTCGTAATCATAATCGTAATCGATTACATTTTCTCGTAATTGACTCCAAGCCTGACTGCGATAGTCATTATTTTTATATTTCAATTTCCAGGAAAACAATTTCTGTTCTTATATTGATTTCTGCATGTAAAAATTGTCTCGAACTATTTTAGATTTAATCAGGCTTAATTTCTGCCGAAAGAAGTGTAGTAAAGCCTTGTAGTCCCCGCAATTTATTTTTAAGCGTTAATACTCTGAATTTCTTCTTAAATGGTAAAAAGTGAATAATAAAACGGACATGTGCAGGAGCTCAAATGATGTCACGTCCCATGTAATTAACCCTGTGCTTAACATGCAGTTAATGATGGAACTCTGACCATTTGTGATCAAAAGGAAGAATTTATGAAAACTACTTTAATGTACTGACATGTTTAGCTTTAGTATAATAAATATCAGGGCTTCAGTAGGCTTTCAATAAATTTCACAGATGTAATTGTTTCATATTTCATTTCATAATTTTCTGTCATACTGAGTTAAAGTATATATCTCGTTAATGGATTCATTTACAAAAAAAATTTCATACTAAAGTTTTGTTTACTTTCTCAAGCAAAACCCACAACCCTTTTTTATATATGTTTGCTTTCAATTCAAATAAAAGGTGGGTGACTCACTTACCCCTTACTATGGTAGGAGGGGGAGCATTGCTATGGGGAAAAAAAAGTTTTTCTGAATTTAACATTGAACCCCTTAGGATGATGCAATGTTATACAAAGATGACATAACAAGCAATTTTTTTGGAATATCTCAAAAATTGTCCAAACTCTGGGTGTTTTTTCATATTTTGACTTAATTTCTCGTTTTTGCATTGCTTCGAAAACATTTTGAACAACAATAAGGAAATAAAAATGTTAGATTAACTTTCTTTGGTGATACAATCTAAGTTAAATATTGTCACAGTCTGTATTTGCTATATTATTAATTAAAACATGATTAATTAGTTCAAAAATAATAGTTCTTGTAGAGGAAACATCTACGGAAACGTCTATTATCGGCCGAATAATGATGATTTGTTCCCCTTTGGTTTTATGTATGTCATCTTGTACTGGATATATCCAATACAAGTTTGAATCTTTTTAAATCCTTTTCATATATTTTATCCTGTATGTATCAGTGCCTTCATCTAATTTGCTTATGACTTGACCAACACCCCACTCTCCATCCCAAAGTGCAGCAACAATTTCATTCTCAGGCACATCTTGCAATGGCAGTGGATCATCTACAGATTCTGCATTTGTATCAGATGTATTACATAAAACAGCTCTGATATCATCAACAGTTGCAGTAACATCATTAACTTTATGGCCATATAGGACCTTTAAGTTGCTCATAATTGTCTCAGGACTTAACCCACTTGCTTGAAAAGTATGTGGTCTTGTTTTAAATTTCTGAAATCACTTTTAGCTATTTTTACCAGTAATTTCAAAACTTTTCACTTTTTACCTTCATCTTTGACTTTTTTATTATTTCCTCAATTTCTTCATAATTAGTTGGAATAATGCTGTATTTAAGTCTAAATTCCCTTTTTATGGTAAGCATTTTTCTTTCCTGTATTATCTTCACTGTGTCAATGTCTGTGCTATGCACACTTTTTGAAAGAATCTGTTTTTGGGATAAGCTCCAAATTATTTTAAGTTCATCAGTTTCTTTTTTCATTTTTTTTAAAAAGTGCATCAGTTTCTTTTTTTCATTTTTTTTAACTCCTTACTTCTCCATTCATGATCAAGAAACACAAAGTCATTTGAATGCGTAATAACTATTTTCTCTGAAACCCGAGCAAAACCACATGGTCCAGAATGTTTTAAACGATTATCAACATCTCCAAAAACTTTCTCTGTAGAGATATTATGGTTGCTGCCCTTTCAAGCAAGTGCTCTGAAATTTGCTGCCGGACAGGAAATTGATGTTTGAACTCAAATGCACTCCCTCTCTGTCTAGCAAATGTGATTCCACAGGCACATAACATCTTCTGGCAAATACTGTTAATAAGATCTTCATCAGCTTCCTCCAACTGTTTCTGTATTGTTTCCATCCATTCGTTTGGATACACATCAACAGAAAATTTTTCTTTTAAGCTTTCTATCCCTGCCTTTCTGATTTGGCAGACATTTGTAGGAGAAGACAACTCACTGTGCAATTTAGGGAACTGCTTGAACTCCAAAACTGAACTAAAGGACTGAAACAGGAAGTACTGTGCTGCTACCTATAACTGAGACAAGTAAAATGTATTTTGCATGACTTAAATAAAGTCATTCAGTTTAAGATATCTGACTTAATTTGAAATGAATTACTGTATTTTGCTTCTTTCTTTGAATCAAGTCAGTAATTCAAAAATGGTTTTAAAAGCTTTCTTCATAATTCCAGAATTTCTCCATTTTTACTCACATATTATTTGCTTCTTAACCTCTTCAATTTCTTTATTATCTTTAACTTCCATTTTCTGATCTAAGTTGTTTCTTTATATGAAGCCACAATTTGAACAGCACTTTTAAGTTCGTTGTACAAACTGTTAAAAAAAATGTGCATTTTCAAAAAATTAAAAAAAAAAAAAAAAGCAATTTTCACATAAATTTTTATTTCTCCCACTTTTCAATTAATTTTGGGTAGTTTCTCTGCCCATACACAAGTGAATATGCACCAAAGAACATACTCACAGCCGAAATATCCATTTTGATCATCATTGAGTTAACTAGCATAAGTTTTCTTGTGACGTTTGCACATACATTTGTATGGGTGTACATTACATAACTCAAAAATGGTACCCTTTAGAAGGTTAAAATCTCATATGCATGGTCTGTGTAGTCCCTTGTTGTGCTCCTCCCTTTGCCAACTAGGAAATATATCACTAGTATGGGGATAAAAATGAGATACCGAATTCTCCGATGGCCCAATATAGTGCCGTACAGTAAAAAACAAGAAAAAGACTAGAGTTTACTCAATTTTGATAGTACAGAAAAAAAATTAGTATTTTTGTGATCAGTGAAGCATTTCCAACAATATAGAGGGGTTCAATCTTAAATTTAAAAAACTTCGACAATGCTCCCCCCCCTAACTATGGGGTAAGAAGGGTCCCCCTTGAGAATTTTAAAAATGTAATCGTTAAAAATAGTTAAAACATTGTTTTAAAAAATAATGCTAAATCAGACCTTGGCTGTCGCTAAAAGAAGAATTGAATATAGTGAAATTTGAATTTTAAATTTAATTCTTAATTGATAAAATCTAAACTAAAACTTTTGTACACATTCAACCATTTTATATTTTTAGAAAAATAGCCTTTTGTTTGATGTATGATTACTTTACTACACCTGTCCCTATATTCTTTTTGAAAATTGAATGCATATAAATGTTTGAATAAATTTATTTAAAGTTTATAAACAAAACATAAACATATAAAGACTGTTTTGCCAAATATACCTCCTAGAAGTTAATTCTGGCTGTGCTAGTACAAAATTTAAAGTATATTTTTTTTCTTTGACTGCATAAAAATATCCACTTGATTCCTCATTGAATTCCAAGAACATGTTTGATAAGCTCTTTGATGCAATAATTAGCTAAATGTTGATAACTATCCTTTTCTATTGTTACTACTATTTGAAAGAAAACTTAATTCTTTCTATAATTACTGTCATCTACGCTTAATCGGATACCGGATAAACGAATACCCTCTTATACAAATAAAACATCCCGGAACAGAATATTTCCCAGCCGTAGACGCAATGTTAAAGATCCTCGCTCAATTGAATAATATTTCTTGGAACCAACAGTATTTAAAAAGAAACCGTATATTGTGTTTACTTTTGTAGAAGTAATTTAGTGGTAAATAATTAGTAGAAGTATATTGATTGCTAGATTTATTGTAGTTAACAGTTTAATATTTTAAACAGCATTATATAGTTGATGTAACCTCCATCAATGGTTGATTGATAGGGGAAAAATCACTTTGATTAAAGTTTAGTAATTAATAGAGGACTACTTTTCTAAAATTAAATGCTGAATATCATTTCCACTAAAATTACAAGTTATCTTAGCTTAAAGAAAAAGTTTACAGACACTAATGAATCACTTCATTGCTTTTTATGAATTGAAAAATTTAGGCACATTAGAATGGGGAAAAAATTAATAAATTGAATTTAATGAAAAGATAAGTCATTACAAATGCTTAGATAAAATAATAAAAAATAAAATAATAAAATGGAATAAAAAAGCTTTGTTTTTAATTTTTCTGCTTAATTTGTCAGCAATTGTATGAAGAATAAAATTAATTACTTAGCCGCTTATACATGGCTTATACATACCTGCTTATACATGGAGATGCATTTAGTTCTCAAAGTTAGGGGACGGCTTGTAAGTGCCGAACTCCTCATTGAATATACTCATGTTGCATATCTTTATTTGCTACATTTATCCTATTTTTTTCATAAATTCAGATAATGCGAGAAATAATTCTAGGTCGTTATTGGATACAGATGTTAGAAATGGCGGTCAGAACTGGCTGTGCTCGGTTGAAGCAAGGCATTTAGTGAAAAATTTATGATTTTCATCTATTTATGAATATATTCTGTTATGTAAATGAAATTGTATATTTTCTGTGTGAACATATTGTAAATAAAGCATATGTATGAATTTTATGTGTGAGTTTCTCTTTATTCATGAAAAAATATAAGTTTATTTTATATGTATTTTTTATGCATTATTAAAGATAATACTTTCTCTCAGAGAACAGAACTACAGCTTGTTATTTCTTACTGAGTGGACTGTATGTACATGACTCAACTAAATCATTTTCAGTTCATCTTTCAAACTATGGAAAACAGTACAAACATGGCAAAATTGGTTGTAAAACTAACTATCAAAACTTGCTAACTTTTTTTATAAGTTGTGTATTAACTCTTTAGTACAGTTGAGTGCGCTTATTAGAATATCAGTTAAATTAATATCTCGCTTTATAAAAGCGGGATAATACTATAATACATTTTCAATGTACCAAATGATGTAATGCATTATTTTAATCCCAGATAATGGAATATGCCGCTTAATAGATAAAACAAATTTCGTGGCAAAAGGGCTATTCCATTATGCGGGCTCGACTGTATTTAAAAAGTAGTCTTGATTTTTAAAAAAAAGAATAAATGTATGTCATGTGCATATTCGTAAGAAAAAAACAGAAGGAATTGTGTACAGAGGGTGTACATTAACGATAGTGACACATTAGATACAGTGAAGCACCGTTTATATGTTTTTCTTTTATACGTTTTTCAAGTGGTCCCGGCAGATTCCAATACATATTAACATATACCTATTATAGGTTTTTTTATTTGTAGGGTGGGTCGGGGTAATTTGGGTAATCGGGGGAATTTTGGTATAAATTATATTTTATTGAATAAAATGAAAAATAATCATTTGAGATACCTACAAAAATTCAGTTATAAACATCCTCCATACCTATGAGAATATGCTGAAAAAATGTTTCCAACACTTTTATTGAAATTGATAAAAATTAAAGTAAACTTTTTGAAGATGGCAGTGTAACGCGAACCAACTTCTTCCAAATAGTGTTGCGAATGAACCTGTGACTCTATGTTTTTCAAATTCAGGTATTTATACATTACATATGTCTACTCTAATTTGTCATTAAATTGAAAAATTTATCACTATTAGTTTTCATGTAATTAATGATTTAAAAACACGGGGTAATTTGGGTATACCTTTCATTTACCAATCAGAAGGACAAATGATTATTTTAACGGACTACAAAAGCAGGAATTTATGAGCATCCTAACTACCTAAGGTTATTTTTGCTAAAACTGTGTTTAACATTAAGAAAAAATCTACAAAAACTATCAAGATGAGTCAGTTCGAGAAAACAAAAGTAAAAAATGAAGATAACCTTTCCCAGCCTTCTACAAGTCATGTAGGATCATGGGTTTCAGTAAACTATTAGAGTGAATGTGGGAAAACTAAAAAAGAATTCAGGGGGCAAATAATTGCTCAAGACCCTGCAAGTCCAGAAAGTTATAGCGCGTAGTATTTTTAAGGAAATGTGAAGGTGACGGTCGACGTTACATTTTCCCGGACGAGGATGATGTTGAATGGGTTAAGTTGGTACAGATTTCAGATACATTTCCTGTTCCAGACTATAATGGAAGATTTTTTAAATTTGCTTGAATGTTCTCTCACAAAAAACTACTGCCCATTCCATAATTGATTAGTCATTTTGTGCAATTTTTTGTATATAACCTAGAATTTGTTTCATTCGTAACCTGGAATTTTTTTATTTGTAACCTAGAATTTGTCCTTAATACTCATAAAAATTAGTATTTATACTATCTTATTATTTATATTATACCTACATTCAACATAAGTTTGAAAAAATTAAGTAGGGTAGTTGTTAAAAACCAGGCTTTGCTCTCTAACCATTACTATACCCAAATTCCTCCGTCCACGGGGTAATTTAGGTATAGTGAAACTTAATTAGCCATTAATATACAAATGCATCTATTAACTTGAAATTTGTGAAAAACAATTCTAGAAAGTCACAATGCTAAGATAAAACAAGAAAAAGAAAAATATATACATATAATTTTTTTTTACAGGACTGGAAAGCTCAAAGTAGGTCATTTTTATACCCAAATTACCCCGACCCACCCTACACGTTTTTTCATGCACTCCCTTAAAAAACGTATAAATAAGGCTTTACTGTATAAAAATAAAAAAAATAGCAATTTCACTTTTTGTTTTATTTAAATTGGACTATGTATATACACATAGAAGCACACACGTCTTTAACCATGTACACGTGAAGAAAGAAAGTTGAATAAAACTGCTCTGTTTAAGTTAAGAAGTATTTGAAAATATTTAAAACAGATTTAATTCAGATACGAGTAAGCAAGAGTAAGTTCATTTTAAAATTAATCACTAAAAGAATACTTTTTCGGGGGTGGGAAGGGGATGTTATGGGGAACATCTGAAATAGTATGTAATAAAAAATCATTTATTGGTAAAAATTAATGAAAACCTATCCTTTTGATGGAAAAAAGCTGTGATTCATAGCTATTGCAAAAACTTGTATACAAAATTACAGGTTGTAAAATTCCCTTTTCATATTAAATAAGTCTTTCAGCAATTCAAAATGATTTTTAAATCTGTAATATTTTTATATCTTTAAATATACTAAAAAACCCTTATAATCACGAAATAAAAAATTCTGGTAAGAATGTACTGTGAATGATTAATTATACAAATTTTTAATTTATTTTAAAGCTGTAACAAAATTTGCAGGTTTAAGAATAATTTTTTGTATTAAAAAATGAGTTGTTATAAATATCAACACTTTTACTCTTGATATTCAGATATTTACAACTAACTTGGTTTTTTTTAATACAAAAAATGCAATTTTTAAACCTGTAAATTTGCTTACAGTTTTAAAATATATTTAAAATAATTTTAAATCCAAAAAAACATCGTTTTGGATAGCTCACAGATATATAAGAGCATTAAAATGTATATCTATTTCCCAACTATACAATATATTGGCGCGCAGTCTTTTAAAAGGCCTAAAAGTGGCGCGCAACATTTGGAAGTCGCCGGTAAAAGGTGATAATAATTCGTTCTGGAAGACGGTGTCAAAAGTTTTATAGCAGACGACGCAATTCGCACGGCAACCCACAGCAGACCCAATGACGTAGCGGCCGACAGGTCCCGACGTCACGCTCCCAAAAGTTGAGGGAAAAATTGAGGTTGAGGAAAAAGTTGCCCAGTGTGATACGGCCTATACAGATTGCGATTTTTCTTCAAAGCAAGCCAACAACACATCTGCACATGTGGGTAAAACACTTTGACTTAACCCTTTCGGTGCACCAAAAACGGACAAACAATTAAACGTTTAGACGTTTTCCGGGGTTCCATTATTTATTATTCGGAGAAAGGAGAACAGTATAACAAAACTTGAGCATAAAAATATGCTATAAAGTTACAAAAAAACTCACCCAAAGCTAAACACGCTGCACTTTTTGATTTACTTTCAGTTGCTAATTATAGATACTGTTTGTTTGGCGTGTCTATCTGACTAGTAAATGACAACCAAAGGGAGTGCAGACAGCAGGGACTTCAAACTGTCTCCTAGAATATGGGTAATGTGTAGACAAGTTAGCTGTAGAATAAATATATACCGGCACAGCGCCAACATAGTGCGTTCTGGTTCAGTTTTTGACATTTTTTTCATATTTTGAGCCTTATGCACCAACAGAATATATCTTCTAAATGTTATATATAATTTTTTGGGTTTAAATTATGTTATCTACTAACAATTTAAATCGGTTCCGATAGAAAAAAATTACTTTTTCAAAGTATTTTTTGAAAATTTCCATTTTTCGCATATATTTTCTAACTTTGAGCCTCATGCACGAACCGAAGGAGTCAACTTAGATTCCCCCCCCCCCCCCCCCCAAATTTTGGATACCAAACCACAACTTTTGAGAGGAATGCGATTTCGAAATAAAAAAATCGATATTTTCGAAATTTGACATTGTAGGAGATTTTAGCCCAATTTAAGGCTGATGTGCAAACTAAAGATAGTATGTAAAAGCTGTAAAATATTTTTTTAGATTAAAAATGCGCAAAATATTTACTGCTTATGGCAGTTGCATTATAAGAAGTTGCAATTTTTTTTCTTTTTGAAAATTTCCATTTTTAACATATTTTTTCCAACTTAAAGGTTATGAGCGACTTTAGGGCATGCATGCTATGTGTTCTAATGGAAAAGCCAAACTTTAAAGTGCTTTTTCTCGGTGATCAGTTTTTAGTGTTTCTATGTTACTGGAAATGCTAAGGAATTTTTTCTATTAAAGATATAACTTTAAAGCAATATTTTTTGCACTCAGGATAATATATTTAACAAAACTGTGCATTGAATAAGCGTTTTATTAATTACAAAAATTTTTAGAGTTAGTTAAACTTCGAAGAACAAAATTTTCTAAGAATTTTTTACATAAATGGTCACAAAATATTTTCTAATCTAAATATAGGAAAATGAATGCACAGATTTGTTGAGGTAATCCTTCTGATCATTTCACAAAAAGAAATTTTGAAATTAGTGCAGAAACAAAAAAGCCTTAGGGTTTTAAAAAAATTGAAATTTTCTTACATTTTTCAAATTTTCAAAAAAAGTTTTCAAAATTTTTAATGTTTGAAAATAAATTATTGATTGTTAAACAAGTGCAGAAACAAATATTTCAAAGAATTAACTTTTTCAGTTAAATTAAAGAAATTTGTTAGAAAGGTACTGTAACCCCTTAAATCAGGCCCTGCATAGGACTAATATATCAAAGGCTTGAATGTGCATTAGTGTGTAACAACAGTTTCTACATCACATGTTGTATGACTTACTGTTGGAACAGTCCAAGTTATCAATATATTCATTGACTAACAACAAAAAGCCTTTGAAACATACACCAATTTCATTCGAATAATTTGAAAACTTAGATTGCGGATTTTTTAAACCATAGTTTTGCAGATTCAATTTTTGGTGCAGAAATAAAATTTAGTAATTTTTATTACGGTTAGAAAAAGGTTGTGACATCTTTGGGACAAGATACATTTCGGAAAAAGGAAGAAAACTGCCATGAAAATGTTTTAATAACTAAACAAAGAATGTCATACTGAGTACTCGGTAATTCGGCAAAACTGCTACCCGGTGCGTCTCTAATAACAGAAAAATTTTACATTAAAAAGAATAACTAAGAATTATCAAATCTTTATCTTGATGTCTTACCGCTAAGTCGAACACCATCGAAGAAATAATTGTACGAAAGTTGTCAAAGTTATAATTTTCACTAAACTGCCACCATATAGTGTGGCTCGTCGAAATACGACAAAAGCATTTAAAATAATAATAATAAAAAAAATATACATACATCAATGTGTAAATTCGTAAATTCAATTTAAAACACCCACACGGAAGTGTTGCCAAAAGAGTCCTGCTAAACAGAAATATAGATTGGAGGGAAGGGACGTAGTCGAACGGCAGTGTCGATGTTAGGCAGGGATTCAAGTGAAACAGGCCATCGCAAATTACAATCGCTACTGGAAATGAATTACATTAGAACGTTTCTTGATGAAAACATCGTGACGTCAGCGTGACGTTTGCCTATGAAAAACGAGCTAGATAAAACGTCACAGCCTACTTGGCGAATAAGAGGAGATCGCTGAGTGCTTGTGAGCTCTTATTGGCTCCACCCGTAGTGACGTCATGCCAAGTTAAGTTGATGATAATGTAATTCACTTCCAGTAGCGATTGCAATTCGAAGCCATCGCATTGAGGCAGGGATTCAAGTGAAACAGTACTGCGATCGCTTCGAATTGCTATCGCTACTGGAAATAAATTACATTATCATCAACTTAACTTGGCATGACGTCACTACGGGTGGAGCCAATAAGAGCCCACAAGCACTCAGCGATCTCCTCTTATTCGCCAAGTAGGCTGTGACGTTTTATCTAGCTCGTTTTTCATAGGCAAACGTCACGCTGACGTCACGATGTTTTTATCAAGAAACGTTCTAATGTAATTCATTTCCAGTCGCGATTGTAATTTGCGATTTCCTGTTTCACTTGAATCCTTGCCTTAGAAATTCTCGAGTTTCGGTCGTGTCTGTCTGTGACGTCACAGTTGTTTTCGGACTCGTCAGAGTAAGGGCCGAATTCAAGTGAAACACCATTGCAATCGCTTTGAGGCGATCGCAAATTGCAATCGCAACGAGAAGTCAAATTACATTAGAATCGCATCTCGAAGCGATTGTACCTTTCCAAATTTGGGAATTTGCGATTGCTTTGGTGAGTTGCAAACGTCCGTGTTTCACTTGAATTCCTGCCTAAGGGCCGAATTCAAGTGAAACACCATTGCAATCGCTTCGAGGCGATCGCAAGAGACCGAAATTGCAATCGCTACTAGAAGTCGAATTACATTAGAATCATAGAATCGCATCTCGTAGCGATTGCAGCGTTTCACTTGAATCCAAATTTGGGAATTTGCTATTACATTGGTGAGTTGCGGTCGTCCGTGTTTTACTTGAATTCCTGCCTTACGGCCGAAATTTCGTCTCGGGCGGAAGGCGGGTCGAGAAGCGTTTTCGCCGGTCGGAAAAGGGGAGAACTTTTCGACCAAAGCTGGTGTAGCGAGTTTCGTGTCGAAGGCGAAAGATGGTCGGAAATAGAGTCCTATATGAATACTTCAGAGTACGGACAACAGCCCAAGTAACACTGAAACGCAACCTTTACGTTTCATTACGTTACAATTGGTTGACAGATCGTTACTGTTTTCCAGGCAACGTTATAACACGCTATTTTGAAGATTCGTCACAAAAGCAAAATTTTGAAATGCAACATTTCGTGGCAAATTAATTATGCTTGAAACGTTGACAAACATGCTGAAAGATAACGCAACATCACGTTGCTTATCGTTGTTTGCTACATCCACTGCTCAACTAGTCGCTTTTGGCGGGAATCTTTGCATTCTTCATTGTCGATTCTCTGCTGTTGTGTTGTGCGTGATCGGTTTTCATTTTGTAATTTTGCTCAATCAGTCAATTAGATTCAAATAAAAGTATGTATTCTGCATTACTTTTTTGTGAAGTTTTTTCTTTCTGGTTAGTATTCGTTGTCTTTAGTTCTAAAAACATGCTTTTCTTTAGTACTTTGGAAATTTCTTAAGAGTCCGTAACCCTATAATAGGGTTATCGTCGTTGATTTAAATCACGTCGATAAAGATAACCTTGATCGGTTTGAATAAAGATGATATTTTTTTGACAAAAGCAATTGAATAAAATCATTCAATTTTATAATTTTTTTTTTTTGAAATGTTTGCAAATCTTTGATCTTGATGAATCGGTGAAAAGTCGAATGCTGCTGTAACGTCATGAAGCGTTGCAAATAAAGGTTGATATAACGTTAAAAATGTTATTGATGTAGCGTTTCAGTATCGTTGACAAACCGTGACAAGCAACTGTTCTGCAACCGTTGCATTACCGAAATGCAACTTGACAAATTATCGCTCTTTTTACGTAACAAGTAACGTTATGTCAACTCTTCGGGAAAACGTGATGTAACGGGATTATGCTACTTGGGAGGGTATCATTTTTCTATTGGTGGATGCATTGCTGAGTCCGCCGCAGGCTATGTCACTTTTTCTCTCGTAGCTTTAACATGGAGCGGCCGATAGTACTGTAAGAAAACATTTTTTGCGGATAATTAAAGGCAAGTAAAACCTTTTTAATGCTTATGTTACTATTCTATAATGTTTAAACTATACGTATGTAGCTTTACTTTAGAGATTCTACTGGTATTTATTTAATTATAACGTATTTAAAATAGAAACATGCTTCCCGGTGTGTTATTATCCATTCTAATACATCATTTTGGTCTATTATCCTTACTTTTTCTTTTTGAATCGATAGTTACGATGATAAACTTATTGAAAAACATTACTTTGAGCTAAGGGAAAGTTTAAATTGTGTGAAATTAATTTATTTTCACGAACGCTCTCGTCTTTGCTTTGGCGCGGTCTGTTCATGCTTGGCGACGAGTGGAAGTTGGGAAGTAAGCGAGTATAAACATTTTGTGATGTGTGTTCTAAACGTTGTTGCGGAGTCTGAGGTTTTTTTTTCTTGTTCTAATGAATGCAAGCTGATTCTGAAACCCAATTCAAGTAAGAATTTCGCTACGATTATTATTTTTCCTGTTTACTTCATTGACCAAAATAAATATTTAACCAATTGCAATGTCCCTAAACGACGAATTGTCCAAGTTGAATTTTTTCTATGCAACGAACAAGTACTTGGTGTCAGATTTTTTTTTTGAAAATATGTGGATGAAAGCACATTCTTTTGAAATTGCAGAACTATCAATGTTTGCTTCTGTGTGCTTTTTCAAAAACACCGTGCTTATTCAATAGTGAAACTAGCAATGACCACATGAATTTACTGTAGCATTTGCGTTTGATAAGAAGCACATCGCTTTGCTTGAAATTCAGATTTCATTTTTCTATTTCAAAAAATAAGAATTTGCATCAAACCTGTGACAATTTATGTTTCAGTGTGAGAATTAGTATTTTTCTTGTTTATTTCATAGGCAGAAATACACTGAAGTGACAAAAGTCATGGGATACCTCTTAATATCGTGTCGGCCCTCCTTTTGCCCGGCGAAGTGCAACAACTCGACGTGGCATGGACTCAACAAGTCGTTGGAAGTCTTCTGCAGGAATATTGAGCCATGCTGTCTCGATAGACGTCCATAATTGTGAAAGCGTTGATGGGGCAGGATTTTGGGCACGAACAGACCTCTCGATGGTGTCCCATAAATGCTCAATGGGATTCATGTCGGGCGATCTAGGTGGCCAAATCATTCGTTGGAATTGTCCAGAATTTTCTTCAAACCAATTGCGAACAGTTGTGGCCCGGTGACATGGCGCATTGTCATCCATAAAAATCCCATCGTTGTTTGGGTACATGAAGTCCATGAATGGCTGCAAGTGATCTCCAAGTAGCTGCACATAAGCATTTCCAGTCAATGTTCGGTCCAGTCGCACTAGAGGACCAAGTCCATGCCATGAAAAAACAGCCCACACCATTACGGAGCCACCATCAGCTTGAACAGTGCCTTGCTGACAGTTTGGGTCCATGGCTTCGTGGGGTCTGCGCCACACTCGAACCCTACCATCGGCTCTTACCAGCTGAAATCGTGACTCATCGGACCAGGCCACGGTTTTCCATTCAGCTAGGGACCAACCGATATGCTCACGTGCCCACGAGAGTCGCTGCAAGCGATGTCGTTCTGTCAGTAAAGGCACTCGAGTCGGTCTTCTGCTGGAATAGCCCAAGAAATCCAAATTTCTCCGCACAGTTCTAGCAGACACGTCCATTGTACGTCCCACGTTGATTTCTACGGTGATTTGACGCAGTGTTGCTTGTCTGTTAGAATTTACGACTTTTTGCAGACGTCGCCGGTCTCGATCTTCAAGTGCAGGCGGTCGACCACTGCGCTGTCCATGGTGGGATGTTATGCCTGAAATTTCATACTCTCGGCACACTCTTGACACAGTGGATCTGGGAATGTTGAATTCTCTAACGATTTCCGAAATGGCATGACCCATGCGTCTAGCTCCAACTAACATTCCGCGTTCAAAGTCTGTTAATTCACGTCGTGCGGTCATCATCACGTTAAAACCTCTTCACATGAATAACTTGAACAGAAATGAAAGCTCTGTAAAAGCACTGCGCATTTATACCTGTTCTATGCGATGCTACTGCCATCTGAAAATTTGCATATTGCTATCCCATGACTTTTGTCACTTCAGTGTATATTTATTCACCAAGTTTAATGCCCCTAGAAACTATAAAACTCCAAAAGTCCCTTCATACAATGAACCCTACCCTAGTAGCACATAAAGTACGACGATATCGCAGAAATTTCAAATACTATATCGCTGCGTCAACGGGTCGCGATATAGTGCGATGCCGAATCCGACAGCGCGAGTTATATCGTGACGATAACGTAAGCGATATTACAGCGATTACGCAAGCGTCATTGTCACGTCATCGTTTAGCCCATAGTTACGACATCTTACTATATCGTTTGTACGTCATTGTGACGATGACGCGAGCGTTGTCGTGGCGTCAACGTTTAACCCATTATTTGTCACTGTGACGATTACGTTAGCGTCATCGCGAAGACGTCCCTATGTCGTTTTCACGACATTAGGATGATATCGGAGCGATAACCTTGCTTTTGCTCTTTACGTCATTTATGTTATCTTAACCAAAAAAATGACTTTTTTTCATTCCGCATTTTTTTTTTTTTTTTTTGGATTTAGCTTGTGAAACTAAAAGAAAAAGTCACAATTTTTGGTAATGATACATATTTGACGTAAAGTCAGTGAAAAAGAGGGCTAAAGCTAATTAAAGCATAAAAAGTAAATTAAATGTTCCTTTTCCATTTTGGGAAAATAATGTGCATAAAAAAAAATATTGTGAATTAAAATTGTAAAGCGTTCGTTTGCATTGGAATATTCCAAACTCATATGTACAAAATCCATGTTTATTTTCTTGATATACGCATTAAGAGCAAGAATCTGAGAGAGTGTCACGCCTGTGATTCATGACCTCTCAGATTTTTTCCAAAAAATTACCAAATGTTTATTATCTTATTGAAAAAACAAATCCAGAATGTTTTGCTCTAAAGTTGAGTTGTTTAGTTTTTATGGATCCCTAAAGTTGAAGGTGCGGCATCAAAAATTAAGCGGATTTTCAAGACATGGAAGTTGCCGTGAACCAAAACTCTTACCAGGAACTGTTTAACTCCAATTTTCTTTTTGTATATGGAATAAAGAAGGTTGAAACTTTACAAAATGAATGTTAAATTTGTGGTAAGTTGTTGCCGTAAGGTCAGTGAAGGCCCTCAAAACAGTGCATTTTTGACGTTTTTTAGCGTTTTTGAGGTCCAAAAACAGCTTGTACATTTCAGTTGGCACGGCAAAAGTAGTGTCGTTTGAAAGACCAGTGTAAGCACTTTAAAATAATGTATAAATAACCGAAGAAAGTTCAACGTGCTTTTAGTTGCGTAAGGCCAAAATATGAAAAATGTCACATTTTACCGATATTCAAACGGTCATAATTTCCTTTGCCAACAATATATTGAAATATTTTTTTCGCCAATGTCATACTCTATTCTTTGTCTTAACAGAACAGTTGAGTCCTTTGAGGCGAAATGTGAAAAAAATTTTTACAAAAAATTTAGGGGAGACTGGGGACGGTTGTGACGCGGGGCGGTTGTGACAGTCGTCATATTAGCTAAACCATAATTAATACCTGGTTGAAGCAAAGAGAGAGCGTATCAGCAGGTGTGTCTGAATGTGTGTCAAAGCATTGCGGTAGCCATCGAGCGACATTAATGCTAGCAGAGGGGTTGGTTACTTTTTAACAGTCAAAAGTAAGTTTTTTTGTTCGATGTCTTTTAGTAATTCCTGTTGAATGGGTTCAGATAGAGAAATGAAAGTTTTCTCCCCGTTAGTAGTGAACCTTAATAGTGAAATAGCAGTGATTACTTTTTATGTAGGCTATTTTGTATTGTCATGGCGATTGCTGTTTTCAAAAGTAGCGGGTTGGGGTCGGTTGTGACAAATTGCATGGGGACGGTTGTGGCACGAGTAAAACATGTTTTTATCATATTTGATGCTCATAATACGCTTGGAGAAGACAGAAATAGGGCAGTATGACCTAATGAAATATAAAGAAGCTTATAAAGAAGTGAAACTTTTTTTTTCTTTCGGACAGCTTTGGAAATGCAACGTTAATCGTAAGTCTTTGCTACGAAACATTCATTCGTAAACGCGATGGAGCCGGCCGGCGCTGTCACAATGAAAACAACGTGTGCATATGTTATATTGCTCATAATAAAGTGCTTTTGAGCTTATATATACGCTGAAAGCAGATATGAGAGTAAAATGGCTACTGAGAAATGGTTCCGTTCATTTATGAATAGAAATGTTTCACGTCTGTTCGTGTAGCTCATGCAACTAGCCTTTCAAGAGTAACAAGCTTCAATAAAACAAATAAATGTGGAATCTTTCTTTGATACTTGAGAATTGCTATGAACAGACACGGTTATGACCCACAGGATGTGCATAATGTTGCCAAAACAGACATTACGAAATTCCAAAAACCTGATATTTTTGTAAGACTTGGTATAAGGCTACTTCAACTGAACGAGACACATTGTTAACTGTTAAACTTTCCTAGATGAAGGTTATGTTGAATTACGTTCAATATTACTTGAAATCAAAAGTGATCTAGACTGTTTTGCTGTATTTTTGAACTTGTCACAACCGACCCCAAACACTGTCACAACCGCCCCTGGGGTGGGGTCGGTTGTGACATTTTTTCCTTTTTTGTTTAATTTGGTCCTGTGAGTTAACTATTGTACTTAGGGAGAAAATTTTAGTGTTTATAAGCAGGCAAATAAACACTTTAACATAAAAACAACTTTAAACCAGCTCACAGGCATTGCTAAGGGATCTATGGGGGAGCAAATGAAAATTGTCACAACCGTACCCAGTCTCCCCTATTTTTTTCTGTGCATTTTTTGTAAAAAAAAAATTCACATTTCGCCTCAAAGGACTCAACTGTTCTGTTAAGACAAAGAATCGAGCATGACATTGGCAAAAAAAATATTTCAATATGTTGTTGGCAGAGGAAGTTATGACCGTTTGAATATCGGTAAAATGTGACATTTTTCATATTTTGGCCTTACGCAACTAAAAGCACGTTGAACTTTCCTCGGTTATTTATACATTATATTAAAGTGCTTACACTGGTCTTTCAAACGACACTATTTTTGCCGTGCCAACTGAAATGTATAAGCTGTTTTTGGACCTCAAAAACGCTAAAAAACGTCAAAAATGCCCTGTTTTGAGGGCCTTTACTGACCTTACGGCAACAACTTACTGCAAATTTAACATTCATTTTGTAAAGTTACAACCTTCTATATTCAATATACAAAAAGAAAATTGCAGTTTAACAGTTCCTGGTAAGAGTTTTGGTTCACAGCAATTTCCATGTCTTGAAAATCCGCTTAATTTTTGATGCTGCACCTTCAACTTTAGGGATCCATAAAAACTAAACAACTCAACTTTAGAGCAAAACATACTGGATTTGGTCTTTTAATAAGATAATAAACATTTGGTAATTTTTGGGAGAAAATCTGAGAGGTCATGAATCACCTCATAATGCTAGGCGTGACAGTTTCTCAGATTCTTGTTCTTAAATACATTTGTAGACGTCTGGTGAAAGGCATCAAGACACAGAGAGCAGATAAGTGAAATTAAAGTGACTGTTTTGTATTGCTAGATTGCCATTTAAAGGGGTTTTTTTTTATGAAAAGTAGTTTCTAAAAAGTTAAGTGTACACTAGGGATTTTTCCTCAATGGTAAACTGGCGCACCAGCCTTAGTTTTTCACCAGCTTAAACATTAGATAATATATATTTTTAAATCGATGTAAATAAGGAATGCATTTAAATATTTTTGCAAGTAAAAAATTTACACTAAAAACTCAGGTCAAAAAACAGAAAAAGCTACTATACACTTGAAAAGCATTTAAAGATTGAACAAATATAGTAAACAAAAATATAAGCTTTATTATCAATACACCATACATTTTAAAGACCATTATCAAAAAGTGATCGGCTTTCATCCCCCATTTGTTGTTCTTCATTAATAGCTGTAAGAAACGAAACATTTTATTTATTAATTTATTTTTCCGTATCCAGTATATAAAAATCAATAAAAGTTTTGACATTACACAATTAATATCACATTCTAAGTAATTTTAATGTAAGAGGTTTAAATTAGTTTTTTTTACAAATTTTCTAAAAAATTTTCACAAATTACTAAATGAAAAAAAATTTTAATCTGTTACTATGTAACAAAGCAATTTTAAGGCTAACAAAATAAATAATAGTATCATTGAAAAAAAAATTCCATAAAATTCTAAATTATTGTAAAATTTTATGCACCTTTTCTTAACGGGGTAGTTTTCGATTTTTCAATTTTATTTTTATATGATAGAGTAACACGTGTGAACATCATTGGTGAAAAAATTTTTGCGATACGATAAGTAGTCTTAATACAAATATCACAATTTAGGTTTTAAAAACAAATTGGTTATCTTCATAAAAATGCAAAATTTGGTAAATCATATAATGCTCATTTAATAAGTGAATTGTAATAAACAGTAAGTTATCACTCCTAGGCCAGGGCTAAGGCGGAACTACATTATATTATTCAGGGTCGGATTTAGACCGAATGTCGCCATAAGCTAGATATTCGGCCTCTTTTTTTGTTGTGGGCAGAACAGGCCATTTTTGTCTTTTTTTCGCTGATGCAGAACTTTATGTTTTCTTTTTTTTTTTACACTTTGTGCTGTCTCTTATTCTTTTTTTTTTTAATTTACCCTTGAGGGAGGATGAGTATGATTAAAGTAAAGCGATGACTATTTTTAATGAAGTATAGAATATCCGCGATTTTAGGGGGCTCGGGGGTTTCCCCCCCGAGGGAAATTTTGAAAAATAGACCTAAAAATGTTGCATTTTGGAGGTTATTAAGACTACAAAAATAACAGGAGAAAAATAGGTAAACAATACCTTTTAAAAGTTATACCTTCTTTTGCAAATTAAAATCAGTCAAAGTAAAAATTGCTTGTACTTGTGGTTCTATAAATCGGTGACATCAATCGACGAGGAAAAAGAGCTTGGAAGGAGAAAAGAAAACTCAGATCTGCTTTCGGTATAAAGTTGGTGTCTCTCAAATCCACCGACCAGAGGCGGGTCTAACGGTACGCGGACTAAGCGGCCGCGTGGGGCCCCGTCGACCCGTGATGCGCCATGGGGAGAATCTAAAATTCGAATGCACTGGTTTTAGATATAACTGCAACCTGTAACTAAACGAACGAGATTTTTTGCAGCCGGGGGCTAATATATACCAATAGGCTAATAAGGTCCAACCTAGGGACCCTGCTCTGGGGGCCCAAATTTGTTTCATAAATATTTTAAAAGACGATGACCTAAGCTCAACTGTAATTTATATCAATAGGCCTATGTAGACTGACTTAGGGGCCCCCAATTTCGTTTACCGTTGTTTTAAATTACGATATTATGCTATAAGGCCCCAAAGTTCGATTGAATTCTAAAGCTCCAATACGATGGCTATAGCTTTTACCAACCAACTAAACTAACTTTTTTTTTTCTTTTTCTTTTACAGCCGTTGCCATTTAATAACCTAACATTTGTGATACGCTACGTTTCAGCTTCTGGAAATACAGAGGAGCAATTTTTGGGATTCATTCCCATTAATAAACATAAATCTTCGTACTTGGAGCAAGAAGTTTTAAATATTTTTAAAAAATTAAGTTTGGACATCAAAAATTGCCGAGGGCAGTCATTCGACAATGCCTCAAATATGTTGGGAGAATATTCAGGCTTACAAGCATCACGCATTAAGGAACATAGCCCAAGTGTGGTTTTCATTTCTTGTGCGATCCATTCCTTAAACTTAATGGGAAATTTTGCTGCAGAAAGTTGTAGTTCTGCAGTTAAATATTTTATGTTTGCGTAACATATGAAAAGCAATGACATTGATGCTTGCACTTTAGAAGATGAATTTGATTATTTTGTTATGTTTCTGAAAGAAAATGAGGACTCGTTCAAAAGAACATCTGAAAATTCAGACAATTTAAGTCTCTCGTATTTATCAAGCTGCTAGAGCACATCTCCGAACATGGAAAGACATTTGAAAATATTTTTGACAATACCTATATCAAATGCATCAGGTGAAAGATCGTTTTCGGTTTTAAAAAGAGTAAAAAAATATTTACGTAGTAAAATGGGAAAAGAGAGGCTTAACAACTTTGCCATACTGTATATTGAACAGGAACTGTTGAACCGCGTCGACACGGAAAACATAATTAATGATTTTGCTGCTATTAAATCTAGACGAAAATTAAAATGAGGTATGTATATGGGTGATTCTACAAATACGGGAATATTTCTTACGTGTAGATTTCAAAAAATTAATTTAAAATTAAAGATCTGAAAAAAATCAGCAAAGCACTTGATAACAGGGGCGGACTGGCTCTAAAACTTTTGTGTGGAAAAAATATTCTTCCCGGCCCCCTACCCAAGAATGCATAGTTCCCAGCCCGAAAATTTTCTAACGAGTTTCCTCAAAAAAAAAAAAAAAAAAAAAAAAAAAAACAGAGACTCCTTCTCACTTAGAAAAAATAAGATTATTTTTTTCAGAAACCCTTCATTAAATTAATTTTGCTATCATCTGTAATGTACACATGATACGTCAAGGCCCTAATATTCTCAAAAAATGTTTGAGAGTCTAAATTCCTGTACGCAATAAAAAAAAGACACAAAAAAGTTATGTGGGTTTTTTGAAAATCCGCACTTAAAAATGTAATTTGTTTATATAAGCGAATAAAAAACCTATTTAAATCAAGAATAAGACATATGCCTATGATCTGTAATATTAAACCACTTAAAAAAATTCAATTGTTCTTATCAAAATCCTTGCTTGAAATTGTATTGAACTTATGCAAACTAATGAAAATTTTCACTTAAACCAAACGTAATGCGTTAACACTTAAACCAAACATTTAGAATGTGAATACATTATGCATCACGAATTAGAAGTTTTCGGAAGTATTGGATGTGTGTGAGCTTGTATTGCTCTGCAAAGAAAAAAAAAATGTTTTGAGGAGCAGTCATTATTTCATAACAACATTTTAAAAATGCACAGAAATACTCCAAACAAAAACAGTCGCAATTTCTCTCGATGAAACCCATGATGGCTAAATACAAGTGTAAGACGGTCGCTTATGATGTACAACCAAAGAAACCTGAAAAAAATGACTATTTTGACTTCATTGTATGAGTATCATTTGCTTGCTTGAAAATCATACGACAAAAAATATTTTTCAAAGAAATTTTAGTCTGAATTAAGCCCTTTAATGACACAAATTGAACAAAATTAATGAATACAAAATCCTATTTTAAAAAAGTTACTCGAAGATAAACTAAAAACTAGCTGTCGTGGCCGTCACGAAACTTTCTTCTATATCTATCTTATGAATTCCGGTTACAAAATAAAATACGTACTCGCCCAAGTAATTGGAGACAGCTACAATTTCCCAATTATCGTAATAGCCCTGCAAATGCAGAATCAATGAGCGAAATTGGAAATCATTGCAAAAACCTTGTTTAGATTAATTGCAAACATTTTATTTGTTAGTAAAAAGAAATTGGCAACAGTTAAAAATTTCAAATCATTGAAAGTTTTCAGCTGTTTTGATAATTAAATAGCGTGAAAGCGATTTTTTAATGAATTAATTTTTCGCATTGTTGACTAAGCGCAAAAATCACCCCACCCTCCCCCTGGGGCGATTGGCGCCAAAATTTAATCGATGCTTGCTTCCATATTGGGTTAGTGTTATTCCAAATTTCATTCAAATCGCAGCAATATTTCCCGAGATACAGTAGGTGCAATGACAAAATAAGCACTTTTGATTGCTCCACCCCCATTTGAGATATTGACACACAAATTGAATCAGCACCTGTACTCAATAGGGTCTACCTATGGACCAATTTTCGTTTGATTTCGCCGGTTACTTTCTGAGATATAGCAGTCACCCTCGTGCAGAACACGTGCGATTGCTCCACCCCCCTTCAAGATATTGACAAACAAATTAAATCAGCGATTGTACTCAATAGGGTCTACCTATGGACCAATTTTCGTTTGATTCCGCCTGTTACTTCCTGAGATATAGCAATCACCCCTGCGCAGATCACGTGCGATTTCTCCACCCCCCTTCAAGATACTAACACACAAATTGAATCAGCACCTGTACTCTATAGGGTCTATCTATGGACCAATTTTCGTTTGATTCCGCTTGTTACTTCCTGAGATATAGCAATCACCCCCGCGCAGAACACGTGCGATTGCTCCACCCCCCTTCGAGATATTGACACGCAAATTAAATCAGCACCTGTACTCGGTAGGGTCTACCTATGGACCAATTTTCGTTTAATTCCGCCGGTTACTTCCTGAGATATAGCAATCACCCACGCGCAGAACACGTGCGATTGCTCCACCCCCCTTCGAGATATTGACACGCAAATTGAATCAGCACCTGTACTCGGTAGGGTCTATCTATGGACCAATTTTCGTTTTATTCCGCCGGTTACTTCCTGAGATATAGCAATCACCCACGCGCAGAACACGTGCGATTGCTCCACCCCCCTTGGAGGAATTCGCTAAACAAAGTCAGGTGCACCAGTTCACATGGTGGTGCATATGTGAAAAAATTTTTGTTCGATTTCATGCAGTAGTTTTTGCTCTAGCGCGGCCACAAAAACTGGTCACACACATACAGACTCACACACAGACACACACACACACAGACAGACATTTTCCAAAAATGGTCGAAATGGACTCAGCGCACCTCAAAACGTGCAAATCCGTCAAAATTCGACATTCGAAAATTTTTACGAAACCAATACTTTCTTCTATATAATAGATATAGAAGAAAGTAATGATAAA
The DNA here is from genome assembly GCA_038373865.1 of Uloborus plumipes. Classification (NCBI taxonomy): domain Eukaryota; kingdom Metazoa; phylum Arthropoda; class Arachnida; order Araneae; family Uloboridae; genus Uloborus; species Uloborus plumipes. The sequence goes on from JAXGGA010006289.1 coordinate 70,071, forward strand.
AATTATAGTGTTACTCTACACACAACTCAGTAACACATCAACTCAAACTGCATATAATTCCCTTTTAAATAAACTATTAAACAGTTCTGTTGCCATAAACGTAGCGTCGGGGGGGGGGGGGGTACAGGGGGGTACCCAACTTCCCCAATTTGCCGGACACTTTATCTTTGAAACCTGAAGATGTCTAAAATCTGAATAAAAATCGTAGTAAAAATATCGTTTACAGTTATTTTCATTCATTTTATCTTGTTATACCTATATGCCTGGGGGAGAGGGGGACTGGGGGAATACAGACCCTCTGCCAAAAATGTTCTGGTGCCAAACTTTTCCAAAATTGGAACAAAAATCATCAGGAAAATTATTTCAGTTTATGGTTCTCCTCTAGCCAATGGCGTACATATGTTTGAATTTTGGAAAGGGCCGAAGTAATCAAGCATAGCCAAGCTTATTTCAGACTTTCGTTAGGGAACCCTCAACTGGAAATGTTTTAAAATTGATGTTCTGAAAACCCATTTTAGGCTATCTTTAATGACGAAAAGAAAAAAGTATGGATTCAGAAGCTGATGCTCTTGTGACATTGAAGTTTTAAATTCGCAATTGCGCTATAATTCGTTGAAAGAAATAGAGAGGGTAGGGCGCTCTCTCTCAGAACATTTTCAAAATTTGAGTGATAGAAAGGTGTTTGAAGGCTCTCCCGGAAATGTTTTGGCATTGAGGCTCGTAACTGCAATTTTTAGTTGTCTTTGTTGATGTTTAGCGAAAAGGGGAGAAATTCGGGACCTTTCCTTTTAGAAAACACATTTTAAAATTATTTCGGGACAATTTTCCTTGATTTTGGGAGCCTGGGCCCACCCCATATATACGCCCTTGCCTCTAGCGCAGCCAGAATTACCA